>JADFUC010001897.1:0-65738 GCA_019722365.1 Lithospermum erythrorhizon | reverse complement strand
GCACGAGACCAGCACCGCATAACTCTATATTATTCGGTTCCTACCTCTAGTAATTAACAATTACTATTTAACATTTAGTTTGACAATCACATTTGACTATAAATTCAGTAAAATGAATTGTTACAATAATCAAGTATAATTATAGAAATCAAAATACTTGATTTCCAACATAAACCTACCTATACCTTACCATGACACCGCACCATCGGGCTGTAATCGTCTCAGCCTATTATTAAATGTGTTCGGCATGAAATAAGCCCCCATCCAACCAAAAAGATAATGGTAAGTGGAAGATGCCTAGAAGCCGAAGGATCATCGTAAAGCAATATCTCGACACAAGCCTCAAGATGCAGACCGAGGAGCCAAACTAACATTCACCCTTGGCCACGACACTTACCATCTCTTACCACCTGCAACGGTAATGAAACCCAATGGCTCAAGAAAACACAAAACACTATACCAGCAAAGATGCTAAGGCGCAATAAACTTTCTAAATCAAAGACAACGTCCAACATCAAAAGGATATTTATCAATGAACCTACATGGTGACGGCATAATGGTCAGTCCACGTGGGACAAACAGATCCGGAGCCGCCTGCAGAACTCTAGTCTGTCAGCCATGACTTCCTTAGCGGAGAATAATTACAAAGCCAATCCATGACGCAGACGCATTAATCGCCCATCTAGAAATTAAGAAGCCAAACGCGATAACTCCAACAAAGAAACCCACAGAGCAAGGAATTTCGGCATCACTATTCAAGGACAAATACTGCTATAATAACTTCATCAAACAAGTTTATCACTAATGAAAAGACCCCCGAACTCCAAGAATCCCATGAGATATAATAATTTTCACGCATTAGACAACGGTGCCTGCCGGCGCATACCAACGGCCGAAAGATGCTCATTCCCGCAGCCGTGAGTACCAAAATTGCACCTTAGAGGCCTTCCACTCGATACGCCCAAAGCAGATATCATACCAAATAGAAGCCGAGTGAGGTCGAAGAATCGCATCCGTCCTCAAGATATATGACCTTCTCCTAAACAAGACAATCGTGACTTCTATCCTATCTTTATATGTAAATCAAGGCCACGCAAATAAAGACGAACTTATACAACCAAGTATGCTACAAGAGTCAGGACTTTAATAACCACCCAGAAAGACATTATTTCAATATTACTCTAGCTGCTCGGCCGGGTGACAATATACTCGGTATGTAAATGCCATTAATGCCGAAGCCGTGTTATTAATCGGCAGCAGAATTCAAAACCCAAACCAAATGACCAACACCATTCTAGAAATATCTCCCAACAACCCCCCACCACTATTCATCATTCTATCTAAACCTACCAACCCCTTTCTTCCCTAGCCCGCCGAAACTCTAGAAAAAATTCTTCCATTTTCCTTCTCTTCCTTTGTTGCCATGACCAAAGTTGATTGACAGTTTCCTCATCATCCTCTACACCTAAGGTAAGAAAGTCAAGTTTTTGTATTTTTAAGAAGTTAAGAGGGAAGTTTGAATTTTTAACAACTATTATGACTTTGAGTTTCGAGACTTAAAAAATGGCATCGCGTATCATCTAGTTTTTGACTATTAGTTTTTAAAGCACACTGCCTTTAAATAACCCAACAAAACAAAATAAACATTTGAAAGTTAAAATTTTTAAGAAAATGACCATCATGGTGTTTCCAACCCCACAACACACCCTTATTAGTTTGAATTTCCATTAGTTTCAATGCGTCTCGATACTTCTACTGTGACCGGCTACAAAGTCACAACTTCGTAGCTTGGCACAAGGTATGTTCATGCCGCGTGGCCTTCACCTCGCATTCAATCGCAGTCAGCGCGATCTTCTCTCGCTTAGAGAAGGTCATATATCTCGAGGACCGACGCAGAGCTTTCCGACCCTCCTCCCGGCTTCCTATTTCTGCAAGATGACATTCCGGACGTATCGCCGGGAAGGGCCCTCTAAAAGACGGTACTTTGAGTACACTGCCGAATGGGCGTAAGACATGCTCTCACTGCCGTGGTAGTATCCTTGATAAGGCCTCGTTATTCAACGCAATGAAAGCTTCTTTCAGGTTACCACCAAATGCTTTCTAGTTTTTGAGAATCGCGCCTATCTACCAAATTTCATCATCTTCGGCGAGTATCTATATTCCTGCGATTTACCGAGTTCGGCCTTTTTGTTAGTGACGCTGTTTGATGAAGTTGTCCTCTCTATATTTAGCTCATCTCTGATAAATGATACCGTAATTCTCATTTCGCTGCTTTGCTGCTATCACCAAGCTGCTTCTAATTTCTGGGATGGAACAAAGGTTCTGCCTCGCGGATTGGCTTTTGTAATTATTCTCTCACTCCAAGGAAGTCACAGTTGAGCCACTGTAGCTCTACCAAGACGGCTCCTCGGATCTGTTTGTCCACGACCGACTCATTCTTCATCACCATGCCGGGATTCCCCGTGATAAATATCCTTGATGTTCGACGCTGACATTTAGAAGATAGCCATGTTCTCTTATCTTGCCAAGCTATGTTTGTGTAGCCTCACAGCCCTTGCCTCATCTGCAAGTGTATTGCCTGCCTCCAGCCTGCCCGCATCTTTATGTTTGCCCCATATACGCTCACATCCTTCAGCCTTTGTGCATGCCTCTTCATTATCTTGCTGGACGGGGGCTTATTTGCCATGCCCCCAAATACGCACACAGGCCGACGTCCTTCATGCAAAGTATGTAAGGTTATGTTGGAAATCAAAGTATTGATTTCTATAATTATGCCAGAGTACTATTTGCAACAATTCATTTACCAGTTATAAGTCAACGTGATTAGTCAAACTAAATGTTCACAAATAGTAATTGTTAACATGAATCAACTCAAGATAATAATGTGGTTACGCCAGTATCACAGATTCACATAACCCATATACTATACGGTCAATTATACATACTCGCCAATATTATCTTACGTAAGGTCACACACACACAAATTAATGGAAGTTATATTTCATGCATGGAATTAAATCAATGAAAAGCACTTGGGAGCTGATCGAAATCAACGAGACACCCACCGAGTATTTACACGATAAAAATACCTATATATCGGGAAAAATTGAATCACCAACTCGCTAGTTCACCAAAGGTTTAACGAGATACCATTAGTAACTCTGTAAAGTTACATACCCACTCAACAAGTCGATTAACGCTAACGAAATAACTCACCTTATTAACGGAAGTCGGTATTCGCCAATATTTAAACGTAGGGGTATACATGTACAGCATGAAATGAAACCTAATACTCCATTTCATCTCTTCCCTCACATGTGCCACCTAATTCTCTTCTCTGTGTACCCCGAGCCGAGCCACTCAAATTATTATTCACGCTTATTTCATCAGAAAGCAAAATCCACCGCGAAGCTAACTCGTCAAATGTAATTTCAACTCTGAGGCATCACATTGATGTACTAAAGAACTAAGCAGACACAAAGAGTTTGAACATCCGACAAGGAAACTTTGTAAGTCCTCCTATTATTCATATTATATATTTATGAATAATTTGTAACGTTTTATACACTTATACGTTTCAAGTTGCTATTTATTATAATTTGCATATGAATAAATTGCCTAATTCCAACAAAGGGTTGTTTGCCAAGGTTATATTTTCAAGCACAATTTTTATATATATAATGGTTATAAACACAATTTATGTCAATTTCATATTATATACCTTAATTCATGAATATACGTTAAGCAGTGTACCAATTCATGATTCAATTTGTGCTTATACTGCTTTTTAAATTCACTCATTGTTACCTTTGGATGTTTTGAATTTAGATTTGTGTTTCAAGAAATGAAAGGGCTTTTTTAAAATATATTCGATTAAAACCAACTGCTTTTAATTGATTCGAGGTGTTTAAATTATTCAAAATCTGACCAATTTTTGTATGTACCAAAAAGTGGATGAGAATATTGTCTTAGAAATTTCATAATTTTTGGATTTTTTAAGCATCCCAAAACAAATTAAATGAATTCTGAGTGTTTACTATATAACTATTTTGGTAAATGTTTTTTAGAAATTCCACCAAATTTTCAAGAAAATTGTGTGGAATTCTAGCACAATTTACAATTTTTTGATATGTTTAAGGCCTTCAAATGGTTTTTTTTGAAAATTTTTGAATTAAACTAAAAGCTGAATTTTTGTAAAATAAAAAACCCCAAATCCATTTTGGAATTAATTCATTAGTTGCTTCTGTATTTATTGTCATTTATTTTAATTAAAATATCAATTTTAATGACACAAATTTAATTCAATAACTCGCATTATCTATCCTTTTATAAATATTTTATTTAAGGACACACATCATGGCAACAAATTCTAGTTAAAAATATAATATGTTAGACAAAACCAAATAGTTTTATCTTATTATATATTTGCTATCAAAATGATTATTGCACAATCATTTTATTGTATAATTGAAACAGTTATCATTAATAACTATAATATTATATATAATTATTAATGTATTTTAACAATATATATATATATATATATTTATTTCATGAATATAATTATGAGAATCTATTTTGAATTTATTTCCTATCACATTTAAATTGTGAATTTATGTGACAATTTGATTTGTATAATCAAATGGAAACTTTCTATATGATTTAATCACATATTTAAAATTTGAATGATTAAGAATATTTTATTTCTAATTTCATACTAGTGCTTATTGTATTTATTATATATAATTGATTGCGCTCTTATTGCATATTAAGTAGATGCTTATTATGTATAATAACATGTTTATTTCATAGTTAATACTATACCCGCTATACGACATTCATGACTAAATTTCCATTAATATATATCAATGCATGCGTTATGTGTTTCACATAGAATGGAAATGGTGCGCATATAATTTAAAGTTATATTTTGAAATACGGCCCGCGAACTGCTTATTCGCCACCACCGGAAATGCTTTATTTTGGTTTTACTAATGCTAGTAAATAAAATGTACAAATCGCCGAGTATCGAAGAATGAGCCCTACCATTTATCGAGTGTTCCAAAACTCTAAGAATACAAGACGCACTAAGCAAGGCCGTAACAGGTTTTATTATTTGCATTAGTATCATATCATATATCTCCCGAATGTATTATTTATTTTATTTTTCAATACGCGTATTTGCTTCAATATGACGATAACATGTTAAATGATTAAGCAAATAACATCAATCTCACCATAAAATTTAAGCACTCAGACAAACTAATTTTAAAGTCACAAACTGCCACAGCACGGCACACTATCAAGAATGCGTATCGTGTCGTGTACGGCAATGACTGCATGCTGCCGATTTACCAACTCATGCTGCATGACCATTCCGGGGCAAATTGGTTTACCTGGTCAAGCAATCCTGATTTCACGTGGCTCGGTGACGCATTCTGCCAGGTAGCATCTCGTAGAACGCAACACAAAGAAAGTTATGTCGTGTTTACATAATTGGTTAGTTAACATACCGCGCTGGGCTTTTCAAAAATGTAATACCAATATAGTAGACTGCATACTAATACATTTCAAGGAGATTTCTATCGTATTACTTGCAATTGCTTGTGTTTAAATACTTATAGATTACCAAACCGTTGTTTCACATACTTATTCTCTGTGAATTGAAATGGCTTTTCCCAAGACACCTGTAACTCAAGCTCAAACTACACACTCGCTAATAAAAACTTCGAGAGACGTGTCCTCGTGAGCAAATACCAGCAAATCATCAAGCACTCGGTGCCATGGATCCGGCCAGCAAGATCTTCTCGATACCTATAAGTCGCAAGCCGTAGCTCCTTTCTCACCCTGCATGCCTTCCAGCCGAGATTTTGAGTACACCAACGCTATACAAGGTCTGAAATAGCCCTCGAGATTCATAAACAAAACAACCACACCGATGCTAGTGAATTCTTGACATGACAAAGGCTTGCCACTGCCGAGGTCGTTTCTAACAAAGAAGCACAAGAAAGGCAAGTGGTGTCTGCAAATTTAATATATTCCATTTAAACTCAACAAAGACAGAAAAGTTTAATAATCACCAAGCCTAAAAGCGTATTTATCTATTGAAGTTTCAGCCAAATCTCTATTCTACTGCAAGCCGACACCGGCCGGTCTCATTTGTCGAATGTGCAAGTGAATCAAGAGAAAAATAGAAAGAGGAGAGCCATGTGAACGGCGCCAAAGTTACCGCCCCAAAGTAGTAGATCCATTGGGGTTTGGAATTCTGCCTTCGATATTTACTACGTGCTCGCTATAAGCGTGAATATTATTTAATGACGTAAGGATTCCGGTGTCTTTGATTGGGATCATTCTAACCAAAATGCACACCGGCGGCCACAATTGGATACTCCAGCATGTGCTTCATATTCTTGACGGCCTATGTACAGGTCTGGTCCGGCCGTGTTCCCTGAGCTGCTGGTCGAGCCCTTTCGAGATTCAAGGAAGTCAGGCTGAGCAGCCCAACAGAGTTCCTAATTACACCCCCGATTTCCTGACCCGCCGGGATGAAAGTTACATGTCGAGGATGATTCGAACACGCACAGACGGCGCCGAGGTCGATATTCTAGCAGTTCTCGACCGCCTCCTGTTATGGCATCCCCAGTGCCCTCGGTTGCCCACCCATCACGCGACGAAGCTTATCGGGAGACTCGAGACCACGGTTTCCGCGGGTACGTAGGCAGCCGGTGGTCAAGCTCGCCACCTACGCACGCACGGCAGCCGTGACGCGTGGGGTACCTACCACATCTCCTAATCGCGTATGGCGACCAAAGTACTCGTGAGCCAGAGCCGTCGCAGAATTATCGCACAGCACCCACGGTTGCTTTGGTAGACCCCGATTTTGAACCAAAGTACCCATCTGGCTGCGAGCACGGTGAGCTTACTTAAATGTAGTCCGTCTCCCAGCTGTACACCCGATCGGTGAGCACAGATTCGCTGCATTCCAAGATGGCTCGACATGAGATCAGCCACCATATATCCTCGGCGACTTTCACCGCCCACGAGTCAGAACACCTATCAAGTAGACGGAATCGCCGAAGTCAAGTCGAGGGCCTAAAGAGCATTTACGCAGGCAGTCGCAAATGTGACTACCCAGCCCGAGGTTCCGCAGAGACCTTCAGCCGACTGCCCGCCCTGCAGCCGCACCTGCCCGTCCCAACTATTCCGCAAACTTCTTCCGCACCGGTACGCTCAAGCGACCGGATCTGTAGGTGTCACTAGGTTCCTTGTTTACATTCTATGCTGTGCGTATAGGTACAGAATTCGTGATTTTCGACAAATAGAGATGATTTGCTTTCGATGTCGCCAGCCCGACATCAAGCGGCAGATTGTCCCTCGCATTCTAGGTTGGCCGGTTTTACATACCTCACCAAAGACGCTTCCTCATGTGGCGAGGCACGTATGCAGAGGAAGACTCGAGGCCGTGGGACGCCGCCACGCAGCCGAGGCCCAAAGTCATGCCAGCCTGTAGCGCTACGCGTAAGTTTATTAACGCCAAGCATCACAGAGGCAATCGATATTCCTGGCCTGACAAAATTCTCACGTTATACGACAATGGTGTCAAGCGATTCTCGAGCTACTACCTCTTTGACGTGAGCTTTGTGATATCTTACCTTTACGCCGGGAGTCTTTACTTTGTTCCCCAATATTATGACACCAAGTAGGAGGCTCTATCGGTGTTGCATGTATATGTGATCATTCCCTTGATTTACGTGTGGTCATTGCTACCGTAGATTTACTCGCTTGAGCCGGGTAGATTTTGATCTTATTTTCGGGGCATGACACTGGGAAACATCACATTGCACTGACACACCGAAGCGAGATTACCTCTCAGGAGCCCTGTGGCATGTATATCCGCTCGTGCATGCAGCATTCTACCTTCGGTGCTTATACGCACTGGTGCTGTAAGGCCACGGCCAGCAAGGCTGCTTCTAGGCCAAGGCGATTGACCAAGAAAGCAGCAACTCGGGAGTGATGGTCAAGCCAAGCCGAGAAAGCTTGTGGATATTTTCTGGTGAATTCAAGGCGGCTGCCATGAGATTTAAAACAGCCTCGTACAACACCACTTTATTCGCCATACCGAATGGCCCCAAATGAAGTCATGAGTCGAGACTCCGCCACAGGAGTCGCCGATAAGTGGGGTTCATCAAACCGAGCGCATTCTGCGCTTCTATTTGTAAAGAAGAAAGCATGGTTCAAATGAAAGCATGACACTACAGTGCTGGAATGCAACTATCAAGAACCGATATCCTCGCCGAGAATTGATGATTGCTGGATCACCAAGATGTAAAAAGTGTTCAAGATGATTGAGGTCCTGCTATCACAATGAGGATCAAGGAGGCGTATATTCTCAAGCCGCCGACTCGATACGCATTATGAATTTATGGTGATGCCGTTTAAGCTGACAAATGCTCAAAGAAAGATTTATGGATTACGTAATCGGATATTCGAAGTATTCGATAAATTTGTGCTTGTATTCATCGATGACATTCTCGATATATTCGAGTGAACAAGAGGAGCAATGGCAGACATTACTCAGATCGTATCGGGAGGCTTTTCGAAAGATGCCATATGCCAAAGCTTAAGCGCGGCTCGCCGCAAAGGCAGCGTAT
Organism: Lithospermum erythrorhizon; assembly: GCA_019722365.1. NCBI lineage: Eukaryota > Viridiplantae > Streptophyta > Magnoliopsida > Boraginales > Boraginaceae > Lithospermum > Lithospermum erythrorhizon. The sequence continues at coordinate 57,087 of JADFUC010001897.1, read as the reverse complement.
TTCAGTATTTGCCGATCCTCCGTGAATACTGAGAACGCCCCACGAGCATGACCGAAGCTGGTGAGCCAAGTTAGTTACTGCAGTTTAATGTGACTTCTCTTTGACGCGAATTCGATTTAATTAAGCGAATTGCAGCCATGTTCCCTTTATTCTCAATTTCATTTATCAAGGAGAACTGCTTGCAATGTTGAAGGAAAAGTTGACTATTGCCCACTGCTAGCACTACCGCCCGATCCAAAGGTTACGTAATTTACAGCGATGCCGCACTGTGATCGGGATGTGTTTCACGCACCTGTGGAGGCGATTGCTTATACTTGACAACCATGAATCACAGCAAGAATCAACGACTTTATGATCTCGAAGTTGGCGGCAATAGTCTTTGCATTGAAATTATGGAGATACTATTTGTATAAGGTTAAATGCCAAATTTTCACCAAATCACAAGAAGTTTAAAGTATCTTCCACGCAGTGAAATTGGAATTGGTGCGCAGGCGACGGAGTTAATTAAATACTACATGACTACGAGTATCACCGAAAAGAAAATGGTATGGATGAAATGAAAGGGAAAGAAAACGGTCCAAGCATGAGATGAAATGGTAGTCGCCTTTAACGCCAAGAGACAGAAATAATACATGGTAGTCAATTTACATTTCTGACGAATCGTGACAAGAATAAGAATGGCAGGCCACGTAATATCACAGGTAAATGGCGAACGGGGACAAAGTGCATTTCACTACTGAAAGAAATGAGCCTCGGTGATGACTATGCACGCCTTCTGAAACGCACGCATGCTATCAATGATCATTATTCTAATACGGTGAACATGAAAATGACAATGAAATTGCTAATGACTTATACAAGATCTTAAGTCAATAAGATTATGTACTACTTATTTGGCTGTATGCACACACCACATTAGTACAATCGCCAAGCCAGTTAATTTCATTCTCGGTATATATTCACTAAGCTTCAGCACCCTATTCGCCATGCGGCCATTTCACGCAAAGCTGGGCGCCGCTCCGCCTTCTAATTGCTCGGTGACCTAAGCTTTTGTTTGTGTGGCATGGGGTGGCCGATCCGCCTCATTATTTTGCTCGATCAGTCATTGCCTATAATAAGGTTATTTTGGGATTTTGGCCGCCACGCCGATACTACATAAGGCATATGTCGCATGTCGCTATTTTGCCAGAATCCCTACGATTCTTTCCAAAACCATTCTCGCCCCGCCGATGCCGCTGCCTCAAGATAGTGCTCCAAATTTGAGTCATCCACCCATCGCACTCGGCTCGTGATTCGACCTAATTCTAGCTCAAAGGCATGACTCATGGTCGTTACATAAAGAACACTCTTAAACCAATTTTAATCAACCTAAAAATCATTTTCCCCAAACCATTTTATCCATTACCAACAACCTAAATTCCAAAACCCAATATACTACTCACTCTACTCAACTTAAATCAACATAATCTTCTTTCCAACCTATACAAATCAAAAACTTATACTCAAAACAACTATAACGAAGTCCAATAACATACTTTTACAAATCCTATGTGGCTCAAAGTCAACCAAAAGTCAACCAACACAATCAACACATTTCAACCCCAAAAAATTCCAGCACACACTTCTACCACATTATTCAAGCAGGATACCTATATACCATTTTAAAGTCCCAAACTGTCAACGAAAAGTCAAATCGAAAGTCAACTCCCAAAAACTTAAGATTCACAAAATTCAACCTTCTTACCTTTATACGTAGGGACGGCTGTATAAAGCATTTAATAAAATCAAATCCTTTAAGACTGACAAAACAAGAGAAGAAAAATGGTTGTTAAAAAAATAAAACCTTTAATTTATACGACGTGACTCTAATAAAATGGAGAAGAAAGGACAAGATCACGAGATATTTTGTTGTGTTTAAGCATTCAAATAGAAAAAATTCTTAGGTCCAAGCCACATGCCATCTAATTGGTAACTCCAAATTCTTATGAAAACACCCTAAAGACATTACCGTGAAACAAAAATACACCACCAATACCAGTCTCTATGATACTCCATTTTATTCTAAAGTATTTATACTATCTCGGTCCCACCACCAACACATATAACATTTTTTAAAACGATTTTGCTATTTCAAATTTGGGAAAATTGATTTTAAGTTGATTAGAAATTATTTAAAGTGTTGGGAGCGGTAAAAGCAATGACAAGGAAGGTCAAATGTTGTCATTTTATTAGTCTTTATGCTCTCGCATAGTAATCTTTCCACCTTGCCAATATTTGCACCAAATTGTTGTAAAGGGATAGTTAACTATATGAAATGGCAGTAAAGAGTACTGTACTTCTAAGCCAAGCTAAAGGAACGTCGGAAAGCACTGACTAATTAGGCGACGCTATTTATTGCCAGCCAAGGTGCATTTGGCTTATCTCACGGAAGTGCAGACAGTTTACCTTCGTGAATGTGTCAATTTGCACACCGCGAGCACGTTATCTATGTACGTGCTGATTACTCTGAGTACGCCACGGCCGAGCAGTCGTCGCGCGGTGACGCTTTTGCTGGCCGGGAGCGCAATGAACGCAGCCGTTGCGCTGCTGATGATGAGTCGTACTACCCGGTATTGCCTATACTGCATGAAAGTGTGTTGTATTTGCCTCGCACTGCCACAGTGTCATGCCCGGCATTTCCTCGTACTCTGCATGCAGTGTTTTATTTTCCCTCGCACTGCCACGAAAGCGTTGCTCGGTACTAGTACTGCATTTATGTTGTATCTCGACTGCATTCGTTACGAGCGTGTTGCTATCCGGTATCAATACTGCAGTACGAGCGATCAGATTCGCTTCGCACTGCTGCTGTTTACTATGCCCACAAAAGCATGCTTTCCAAAGCCGGTGCTGATTATAGCACCTAGTTGTAGAACCGATTCGAAAGGACGAAGTTGCTTGGGCCATGGCCGAGAAAATAACGCTGCTGCGTAGTCAGGAGTTGACGTCTAGTTGTTAGTCGCGACGTTTACATTGTTGGTCGACAGTATCATGACTTATCATATTGCTGTCGTTGTTTTCTTTGAAATGAAGATTACTGCCGGGATGTTCTTTGTCAGACAAGGTACGTTTAGTTGACGCCTATAAATTCACGATCACGCAGATATCGCACGATATATACCTTTATGACGAAGACAATGAACCCGCCAAGGATAACTCGACACCGCAGTCACCAATATCGTGACTACTCCATCGAATTTACAAACCCACTGCCCTCAAATAAATCTATAAAACAAATATACAACCAATCGCAGCGCTTTTAAGAAAAAGAATCTATCAGGGTATTTCCTAACCACACACTTACAACAACATGCCAACAAAACATCATGTACAAAATATCTACAACAACAAGTCTCGAAATCCCAAAATACAACAATACACTACCTAATACCAACCAAACACAACGACCAAGGGCGAGCCCACGCCACCCGTCGTCACCCAGCTCTAAGTACCTATCACTCAAACAAGCTCGAAAACACTATAGAACCACCACACCCCGCACAATGAAAATGCCTATAGCGAATAAAAAGTGTAAGCCAAAGCAATAATATGTATCTCAAGAGCGAAATTAACTCACCCCACAAGTAGCATTATAAAATCACAATTTCGCATAAAACATGCAGATGACGCAGATACAATACTATTCAAGCGTCATAACAAAGAAAGTATATCATTAGTGAGTTCAAGTTCACACTACATCAAGGTTACAACACACCGCCACACAAGGTCACAGTTCACAGCTCCACCCAACCAACATGCACATTCTAACAAAGATAACCAATACATCATGCTATCCCAAACAAAGGACACCCAATCAAACCACAACCCCAATTATCAACTAACAATAAAAACTCAATACTAACAACTAGACTATCCAACTCTCACTTCTACTAAGAACGTTAAGTATTACTCATCCTATAGCAAACAATTTAATCAACTCAACTCAAATCCGATTCCTACAACTAATGCGCAAGATATAATCAACTCAACCCGGCAATGGTGAAACCCATGCCCGCCGACATAAGTTATACATCACACTCGCAACGCAGTGCTGCGTAAACACATCACATTCATATCAAGTATGTGCAATACCGATATCGCTAGACTCTAACGAGATAACTGTGCAAACACAACACAATCGCATCACAGCATCAAAAGAACCACAACACACTGCACTACAAGACAGCGCAACCACAACACACTCGTACTCAGAGTACGCCAATCACAACACACCGCACCGTAATACAAGGCAACCACAACCAACTTCATACATACCTCAACAATGAACACATCATTATTATATAAACACGCTTAACAACACCAACAAATGCAACACATCCACGAATAAGTAAATTAATCTACACCCGTGAGATAAATACTCACCTTGACTAGCAATAAATAGCGCCCCGCCTAATTAGTCCAAGTGCCTTTACCACGCTCCACGCCTAACCAAAACACCCGAGAAGTACAATTATCACTACTACCATATTAATAACTCTATTTAGTTACTATCCAACTTAACAACCATTTTAATTACCAATCATTAACTCAAAGTGAAAAGATTACTACGCGAACATAAACGACTATTAAATTGACAAAATTTCAACCATCACAAACCCCAACCCAATCGGCCTCCACCTTCTTCAAACACTAACACTTTAAATAACTTCTATTCAACCCAATAACAACTTTTCCAAACTAATATTTCCATTAATAACAATCTGACCTAAAAATCCTAAATACTAATCATCACTTTACTCGACTTTATATAACATAATTTCACTAACCACACAAAGTCACAATTTATACTCCAAAACAACCATATTAAAATCCAATAACATACTTTACAACTTAAAAAGTGATCAAACAACTAAAAAGCTCAACCAACCTATTCAACACATTTCAACCCCAAAAATCGATTATAATCACTTCTAACCACAATATTCAAGCTTAGATGATACATCTCTACCATTCTAAAGTCCCAAATTCAAAGTCAACTCAAGTCAACAAAAGTCAAACTTACAAAGATAGTCAACTATAGCTCAAAATAGTTAGATTTGAAGATAAAAATCATACCTTTGATAATCAAAGATTTAGTGGACAAGATTATGGCGGAATTGCAATAAGATTCCACTAAGAAAATTAAAAAAATCAAGGCGGGCGTATGACAGTGGGTTCTACCAAAAGTGGCAGTGGTCAGCGAGATTTTGATGACGCATTTAATAAGGATGTGAGCTTTCATGGTGATATTTATGATAGTTTAAGTCTCGTTTGTTTATGGTTTTAAACTGCCTCGCTTAACAACACAACTCAACCCGAATCTAATTTCTACCCTCTATCAATATTAAAATAATACTTTTTACGGAACGGGTTATTTCAATTACGGCTCAGCTTGTATAGTATTTTGCCATATGTCTATCTAATTTATGCGAACTTAACCCTTCTATATATTACACTATGCTAAAGTAGTTAATTTCGCTCAGATAAGTATTCATTAAGCTTCACGCTTACACCCTATCTCGCCATGGGCGATTTTTATTTGTGCCGTCGATAAAGGCGCTCGAAGATATTCGATCTATTCAGTGATCATGCCTAGAGCCTAAAGTGAATGACGAGCTGCAATAGATCCCCTCATGTTCGTTTGTTTTATCAGAAGTTCGGATTCCTCTATTTATCGTTACTCGATTTCGTGACCGAGTCAGATATCACATTTTGTACTTTGGTCGATCAGTTGACGCCGGGTTGTTTCAGGTGGTTAGAAATACCACGATGGATCATTTTCTTAAAAATCGTTTTTTCAAATGTATATTGTTTTTATTTGCTATTTAAGAACCACAGTTTTACATTGAAGTCATCCATCGACAAGCGACTTTGGGCTAAGTCTGTGATTTTACTTATTCTAACTCGTATGGCCGACTTAAGGCCGTTACACGCCATACGCAGTGGAGAAATCGCGACTGATAGTTCAAGGTAACCATACTGTAGGGACAAAGGAACAACACAACAACCAACCAAAAAAGGCGATGCAGCACTGCAGTGGCTATTAGAACACGAGCAAGTCAAGATAAATCAAGCCATAGTAAATACAATAGAATGTGACGATCCCACACTTCAAAGAAAGATAAGAAAAATCCCAAAGACTACATAGTCTAAGTGGGGACGTCCCCTCTCCTTCACGAGGAAAGATCACTGAGCTGGGAGATGAACGATCATCCCCAACTCATGAATTACTCGTACTATCAAATCAAAGCAAGAAAAGGTCAAGAGTCAAAGCAAATACCAAAGAAGGTCAGCAAAGAGGGAACGCTCCCCTGCTTACTAACACTTCAAACAAAGGAGTCACCGAGACAAGGACCTAAAACTGAAATGAAATTTAACGACCCGCCTGTGTCGGCCGCCTCTCGAAAGCGGTAGTCATTAAACCGAAATACTGTGAGTCACCAAACCACGATCACTCCTGCTTAAAATACAATTGCTTCATCTCAAAATGTGCTCGCTTTCCCAATTAAAACGGTTTTAAAAATTTATAATCCATCACCGATATCGGAATCAACCCATAAATATACACAATATATCCCAGAAAGAATGCCGCAGTTACAATGTATTTGACATAATGCATCAGAACCTAAATACAAATGACTACCACAAAGCTTAAGATTTCGTGCTAGCTAAACAACAATAAAACCTGGCTCGACAACACAACAAAATTAGACTGGTGATCCTCACCACCGTGCTCACCTAGCCACTCTGAACACACTCTCCAACAAATTGCCCAACTAACACCACAACCCCTGCACAATGAAAATGCCCATAGCGAAGGGGCGTAGTCAAGCGAGGCTTAGTGAAACTTAACACAGTGGTGAATCCTACATAATGGAACGAGATAGTCATAATTTAATAATCAAATATGAATAATATAAATATAGATCCAAGACTATCTAATCAGTCATACAACATAATTCAGAAATCTCAAACAATACATGAGGATATAATGTATTGTTCAAGAAGCACACACAATTTCTAAAGAAAACAATAGACTCAACAACGACTAACACTCTAGTCATCAAACCTCCTATCTCTCTCATATCCCCACCTCAAGATACCATCCTCTAATGCGCATATACTCAATCCGTTTACCTGTGGAATGGATCAATTGGCTAATCACCTGCGACTTTATACCGCAAGAGGTGCCAAAACCTGCACTTTATACACAGTATAGCACCACATCTTTATACACAAAGTATAAGTGCACACCGCACTATACCTGCAAGATAGTAATACATCAACAATTTGACACAAAGAAAGTTGATCCACGACCATACCGCACGCTATACCGTAGTATGTGGCCAAACCCGCACGCTATAATCGTAAAGATAATACACCGACACGCACACAAGAAATGATCAAAACAGTCATACCGCACTTATACCTGCAGATGTGGCCAAACCGCACGCTATACCGTAAGATAAAATAATAAGGTCACATATCCCTCGCAGTGAGCGAGAGTCACCTAATCCCTAGTAATCCCAACTATAGGTCACCGATACTCAAGTCACCCTCAAACTCATGCATAACCCAAACAACTACTCTACTCCCAAAGAGTATTATAGCAATACGCTTAAAACATCCACAATCAGAATCATCACAATCGCCGACAAGCTATAAACATATCAAAAGCGCCGACAAAGCCACATATTTAATAGCCACAAGTGCCACATAATATAATACGACAAGGCTACGTATTCGTAATATAAGTTTGGAGTTCAAGCTGCCATTTACCCTAGCAATCTTCGCTACGTAAAACACAATCACATAACACAACAATTACATGTATATATCATTCTCATAATCATAACACAACGACATGTACATCATTCTCACATAATCACACCACAATAACATGTATATCACAAATCAAGTGGCACGCAGCAACACCCCGAGATAAGTACTCACCTCCCTCGCTAGCTACCGCAAACCTTTCTGAAAGCATAATCAAGGTAATCGCTTTTCCACGATCAACGCCTAAACAACACTTTAAAGTATAGGCACTGCACCTACTACACCGGGCGTTCTAGGAAGATACATAACCAACTCTGGGAACTATTCAAACGGTATAATCCTGTCTGGAGCAAACTATCGAATTATAATCCCATCGACACAACCCAATCGATCCTCGCTAAATTCCATCTTATCACTTTCTCACTACAAATCAACTTATAAGTCATTCTAATTAATCATCGTTCTAATTAGCCACCATATCCGAATATCACCTATAACTCAACTTGGAATTTATACTTTTTCAACATAACTTCCTTTAATCAGTTTTAAATCACCAATTTAACATCATAACAACTATAATAAGGTCCCAATATACCCTCCTACACATTTAAAGTCTTATACAAATATCCATAAAGTCAACCGAACCCCAAAGTCAACTCGACCATAACGCCTCAAACGATTCTAAATCACGACTACATATATACGTCACGTAACTCCATAACCAACTAAGATTTATCATAAAAATTCACTTTATAAAGTCAACTAAAGTCAACTATCTCAAACCCAAGAAATATCTCGAAAAGACTTGAAATTTCTTACCTTAACTCGAAGAGAGAATAGACGGTTATAACAATATTCTACAAACGGTTTTGAGTTTTGAAATACAACTGGGTTATAGAATGGAAAAATGTTCAAGTGGGGGAAATTTAGGAGTATTTCGCCAAGCATGAACAAGATGAAGATGGCATGGTTTGATGATGGAGATAAGCTGTGCGATATTTTTTAAAAAATCGAGTCCTGCTCGGGTTTCTAAGTAATTCTCCGCTTATCGTATTTAAATTTTCCACGAACCCGATTAAAGATAAATTCTTCCATGGCCAACACTACTAAATTATAAATGAAATTGCTCAAAAGTTTTCTTACGAAATATCATCATCGAAAAATTATACTATTCCCGGTCCCAATCACGAATCTAAAAATTTTTTTTTTTTTTTCTCGTGATCTGCTTATTACAATTCACTCATCTAATAAAATTCTCACCGAAATTTAACAACCCAAACAACCAAGAACATATAATAACACAAAAACAAATACCATATCAAAAACAACAACCCACATTCATCAAGAGTCAGGGTAACGGTTCCCCATCCTCACGCCCCAAGCCGCCTCTTCTACACTGATTCCTCCACGTGACTTTCACTAAAGCCACTGCTTTACCTCAAAACCTTCTCTTTCCGTCCAAAATTCCCAATCGTCTTTCCTCAACGTCAGTTCTCCTGCTCCAATCGAGGCGCAGCTTGTTAATATGCGACTGTCAGGATATATTTCCTCAACAGACACATGGAACACATTACGAATCCTATCTAAACTCGAGGCAACGCCTAACCCGATAAGCCACTTGAGCCAACTCTCCCAAGGATCTCAATGGTCTAATATAATCTAGGACTCAACTTCCTTTCTCCTAAACCGCATCACTCCCTTCCACGGAGATACTCTCAGGGGAATACACCTGGCCGCCGACCTCAAACGACAAAGCCTACCTCATGATGATCTCAGATATTTTCTCGCTCTATCCCGAAGCCGCCCTCGATGCTGCTGAATCAACTGACCGCTCTACGTAATCCTCGACCAACTCGTAACTCAGAACTTTCCTCTCCTACCTCATTCCAACAAACTGGCGACACCTCCGCCCATACAACTTCAAAAGTGCCATTCAATACTAAAGATGGAAATTTCGCTTGGTTGTAGCGAACTCATTCGCAACTCATCGCCCCACTCCCTGAGAAGTCTTTAACACAAGCCCGAGCATATCCTCCAATGTCCGTATCGCCCTCTCGACGCTTCATCGACCGACGAAAAGATGTACTCAACTCCAATTTAGTCCTGCCTCCCGGAAACCCCTCCGTAACCTCAAGTTGAATTCAATACACACGGTCCGAATGACGACCGGAACCCCCGTAATCTCACAATCATTCATTATAAATTGGCTAGTCTCAGCCATCTATGATTCGATAGTAGAAATTTGGCCGACTTCTCGATAGCCTATCAACAATCACCAAATCCCATCGCGCCTCAACGCTCGAAGCCCAAACACCTAAGTCCACGTAGATATTCTCCCTGGTCCACTCGTGAATAGGAAGAGTTCTGCAATAAACCCGCTGGATGTCTATGCTCTCACTCTTCACCGCCGACAAATCCAAGCACTTTTGCCACAAATCCCGATCTCTCTTCATTCCCGGCCACCCACACGTCAACCTCAAATCACGATACATTCAGACCACCCGGGCGTACACCGTAGGACTATTATGGCCTCATCAAGAATCTCCCTTCTCACTATCCGAACGGTACACACACCGCTCTTTCATCTTCAAGGCTCCACCTCATCAACTCGTGGAACCGGATCTCGACTCCATTCCTCACGCCCCATCGATAACCTCGTAGCCTCTCATCCTCGCCGCAATGCTACGATTCGATCCAAGCACCGGCCTAACTCTCATATGGGCTTAAAATCTCCCATCGCTAACGACATCCAAATCAACCCCACTGCTTTCATCTCTCTCTCTGGGTCCTCGATTTCTTCCTACTCAACAAGATCGCTACTATATTTGCCTTCCCTGGCGGTACCTAATAATAAACATAATCACCACCTAACTCCATCCACCTCCTCTCGCCTCAAATTCAAATCTTCAAGGCCGGAAGATATTTCAAACTCTTATGATCGCAAAAATCCGCACTTAACCCCATAAAGATAATGTCTCCACAATTTTAACGCAAAGACTATCGCCGCTTAGCTCAAGATCACGCGTTTGATAGTTCTTCTCGCGATTAACCTGTCGGTAGTCAGAGGGCAATCACCTTCCCATTCTCGCATCGAACACACCCCAATCCCCGATGCGAAGCATCGCTATAAATCACGTAGGCCTCGTAATCAGACGGTATCGCTTAACACCGCGCCGTAGTCAACTTCCTTTAATACCCTCAGTTAGCCCCTCACAATCATCCCATATAAACGGAACCCTTTCCTGTCAACTCAACACCATGCCGCGATCAAAGAGAAGTCCTCGATGAATCTCCCAGACAACCGCCAACCCCAAGAAACTTCCTCACCTCGCTCACACTGCGGGACGCTCCCACTGCCTTCACAAATTTCCACCTTCGTTGATCAACACAAATACCCCTCGCCGGAAATAACACGCCTGCACCGTGACTTCTCCGCCAACCGTAACTCACATTTGGAAAAACTTGCATAACCGGTAAGCCACTTCAAAGTCCCCAAACACCGCAGTTTCTCATGCTCCTCTCCTCCCTCTGAATATATCAAAATATCATCAATGAAGCCACCACCACAAACTCATCCAAATACCCTCGAATAATTCTCGTTTCATCAAATCCATAAAGCCGCCAAGATTTGTCAATCCAAATGGTATCACTATAAACTCATAATGTCCATAACGAGATCGAAAGCGATTGAATATCCTCCCCTTGATCCTCCCCAACCACAACTCTGAGAACTGGCCTCAAGTAAATGGGTACCTGCTCTAATGGTCACTTTTATTCAACTGTTCAGAATAAATACACGTACCTCATAGAACCATCCTTCTTTTTCTTCACAAACAACACCGGCGCATCTCTGAGATACACTCGTCCGATTTAATCCTCATTCAACACCTCGCAACCTGGTCCTACCTCGCAACTGGCCGAGCCATCCCCAGACGGCGGAAATTGCATGCATCTGAATAACCTCACACCTGATTCTCCTGCCATGGCAAGTCCTTGAAAATATCTCAACTTGAACAACCCACCGTTTTCTTTCCTACTCAAATCAACCACATATCCCAAGAATCCAACACACCCCTTCGAATCAACCTCCTAGCCTCAAGTGTCGACACAAACTCGAAGGCAAATCTTCATTCAAATCGATATCCGGTCTTCCTCAACCCACAAAACCCACGGCAATCAATAACGGCACGATGTTTCCCAACCAACCAGACAAAGACTAAATCTGTTTCAAAATAACCAGACAATGATCGACCACATACAACTAAAGGCCTTATATGAAAATCAACTAACCGACTACCAAGGCCATAATCTCTGCTGATCAGTAAAGTGCACACAACATACGATAAAGAGGAAAACTCAGACACAAGCACGCCAGAGTCTCCCGTGAATCAAACAACACCGCCTCAATTATCACAAGGAATAATGTAATTGCCACCACTGGGTATCCTGGCCTCCCGATGAAGTAACGGTAATGGATCTCGTCTTGACTTGAGGTCCCATAAATTTCTCCATATCCTCGCCCCCCACGGCCGCTTGAATCGACCACCACGACCCCCCGAGCAACCGCCCGACAGCATCGAACGGGTGCTAACGTGACCAAGACCTCTCTCCCTAACCAATCTGGGACAATCTTCGCTGATGGGTCCCCACTGATGACACCCTCCTGCATCCTGGCTCAGCCTTAACCTCGACCATTAACGGGACAATGGAGACTGCCCAACCCCTCGAAGATCACTCCGAACCCCGCCAGATCTCAGAAAAGACTCAATCGTAAAAGTGAGCCAGCTGAATAACTGGCGAACCTGCTCTGAGCACTGCTTGGATTCTCGCCTGTGACCCACTGGCTGGTCCGGCCCCTCCTCTCGAACTCTAGCCCAAGTGCCCACCGGAAAAGTTAAAGTCTCAGTCGACTCCTCCGATCCACTCGCCTCGGCTCGCTTAACTCCATTTCCATCTTCGTGGTCGCATTCCTCACAAAGATGAAACTAGTAAAACCATCACACAGATTCTATGACGATCTCCCACGCCAAACCATCTCGAATCCTTGGATCCTCTTCGCTTCCACCGATAAACATCGTGAAGTAGCTCAAGACAAATCACCTAACCTGCTCGCATCTCCACCTGACCAACCCCAGCGTCAACGAAATCGCCTCCAAGTGCCGCCACGCTGGGTCTCCAAACAATAATTCTCCTGAAGAGCTCAACAAATCGCCCCAGAAACACGAACCTCCCTCTCAAGTAGCCGAGATGCACTCTCCCACCGCCACGGCACTCGAAGTCTATAGCAACTTCACTCATCTCGCCCACAATCCCCATCGCCTGCAATGCCTCATATCCCGGATGAACTCAATAGCCTGCCTCACAACTTCGAAAAACTGAGGATCCTCCTCCGTAAATCGGGTCAAACAACTTGCTCGAATTGACCTCCCCGGCTGCCGCCCACCATATCACACTCTCCTCTACGAGGTCTACCTAACCCTGCCCGAAGAATGCACCGGACCCCTCGGCCGGGTCCACTGCACTCATCGACATCTACCCCACTGGGCCGGCCCCCTGGGCTCACTGCACCTCTCGCCCCACTCCCGCCCACGCATCAAATGCATCCCAACGCCTACGCAACAAAAAGAAAAGACCTCGTGATTTAACAAAAGACACCCACTTACAATCCACTCATCAATGGAAAACAAGTCGACTCACAACCAATAATGTGACAACCCAGTTAAATTAAACCTAAGCTCGATACCAAAATTTTAACGATTCGCCTGTGTCGGGTCACCAGTGCAGAGTCATTAAAATCCCGAACACCGTAGTCACCAAACCGACGGATCTAATTCGCTTAAAATACAATTCGCTTCATCCAAAATGTGCTCAAGCCTCCCAATTAAAACGGTTTTAAAATTTATAATCCATCACCGATATCGAACGACCAACCCATAAATATATACACACAATATATCCCAAAGGAAAGCAATGCCGGCAAAAGCTACAACGATGATACGCATCAGAACCTAAATACAAAAATGACCACCGACAAAGCTAAGATTTCAAAGCAGCAAACAACAATAAAAACCGGTCGACAACACAACAAAATGACCGCGAGATCCTCACCACCCGCCACCTAGCCATTCTGAACACACTCCAACGCCTCGCCCAACTACCCACCCGTCAACCCGCCGCACAAATGAAAATGTCACTGATAATAAAAGTGGCGAGTTCTCGCGAGGCTAGCTGAACTTAACACAAATAACTGCTTGATAATTTTAAATCCAGATAAATACACTTAATAATCAAATATGAATAATATAAATATATCCAAAGACTATCTAATCAGTCATAAACATAATTCCTAGAAATCTCAAACATAAATATAATTTAGGATATAATGTATGCTCAAAGTTAGCACACAATTTCGTAAAGAAAACAATAGACTCAACAATCCACTAACACTCTAGTCATCAAACCTCCTATCTCTCATATCCCCACCGCAAGATAACATCCCTAACGCATATACCAACTGCCTACCTCGCTAGAATGGACTAATCAATAATCACCCTCAAGATCTCTTATACCGCAAAGATAAGGCCAAACCGCACTTATACACAAAGTATAAGGCACACCGCACTTATACACAAAGTATAAGTGCACACCGCACGCCTATAATCAGAGTATAGTACACATCAACAATGCACACAAAGAAAGTGATCCACGTACTCATACCGCACGCTATAACAGAGATAATAAACTCAAGACGCTATAACAGAGAGGGCCACACCACACGCACACTAAAGAAAAGCTCGATCAAAACAGAGTCATACCTCTGACGCTATACCCCAGAGTATGTAATAAACCGCATCTATACCGTAAAGATAAAATTGTCACATATCCTCGCAAGGAAGCGAGAGTCACCTAATCCCTAAGCATCCCAACTATAGTACACCGATACTCAAGCCAATTTCAAACTCACGTGATAACCCAAACAACTACTCTACTCCCAAAGAAATATAGCACACGCTAAAAACATCCTAATAATCAGAATCAATCACAATCGCCGACAAGTGCCATAAACATATCGTGTGTCGACAAAAGCCACATAATATAATACGCTTCGATAGTTGCCACATAATATAATACCGACAAAGTGCCACGTAATTCCGAATATAAAGCTGGAGTTCAAGTCACATTACCTCTAGCAATCTTCGCCACGTAACACAATCACATAACACAACAATTACATGTATATCATTCTCATAATCATAACACAACGACACGACATCATTCTCACATAATCACACAATAATATCGATATCACAAATCAAGGGAAGACGTAAAGTAACACCCGCGAGATAAAGACTAATCTCCTCCTGCTACTTACCTAAAACCTTCTAGAAAGACAATCAAGGTAACTCCAAGGCTTCCACCCATCAACGCCTAAACAACACCCAGAAAGATAATCAAGACCTACTACTATAATAATCGGGCTGCTCTAGAAGATACATAACCAACTTGTGGAACTATTCTAAACGGTAACTGTCATTAAACTATCGAATTATAATCCATCTATACAACCCAATCTGATCCTCAAATTCCATCTTATCACTTTCACTACAAATCAACTTATAAGTCATTCTAATTAATCATCAAGTCCATAATTAACAATCTATAATTCGAATATCAATTATAACTCAATTTTAATTTATACTTTTTCAACATAACATCCTTTAATCAATTTTAAATCACCAATTTAACATCATAACAACTATAATAAGGTCCCAATATAATCTCCTACACATTTAAAGTCTTATAAAACATCCATAAAAGTCAACCGAAACCCCTAAAAAAAAAGTCAACTCTCGACTATACGCCCTCAAACGATCTCTAAATCACGAATTCATCACTTATATATCGCCACAACCCATAACCAACCAAGATTTATCATAAAACTCAATTATGTAAAAGTCAACTAAAAGTCAACATTCTCAAAACCCAAGAAATATCTCAAAAGACTTGAAATTTCTTACCTCTACTCGAAGAGAATGATGAGGAGAACAATATTCTACAAACGGTTTTGAGTTCGGTTTAATAACTCAGTTATAGAAATGGAAAAATGTTCAAGTGGGGAAAACGAGAGTATTTCTCGCCAAGCATTGAACAAAGCATTTAAGACAATGGTTGACGACAAGCAGTGATGTTTGGCAGCGATATTTTTAAAAATCGAGTCCCGTCGGCTGTTAATTCTCCGCTTATCGCATCTAAATCTCCACGAACCCGGGCTTCAAAGATAAAATTCTTCCAATGGCCAACACTACTAAATTATAAATGAAATTCGCTCAAAAGTTTTCTTACGAAATAATATCATCATCGAAAAAATTATACTATTCCTGTCCCAATCACGACCGAAAATTTTTTTTTTTTTTTTCAGTGACTCGGTTATTACACCCACGATCTAATAAAATTTCGACCTCGAATTTAACAACCCAAACAACCAAGAACATATAATAACACAAAACAAATACAATACCAAAAACAACAAACTCATTGACGACCAAGAACTGGCGGTAACGGTTCCCAGATCTCATCCTCACGCCTCCCAAGTCAGCTTCTTCTACATCGCCGATTCCTCCACAGGACTTTCACTAAAGCCACCTGCCTTACCTCAAACCTTCTTCCGTCCAAAATCTCCACCGGTCTTTCTCCTCAAATGTCGTCCCTGCCCAATCGAGGCGCGGAAATTTAAGAACATGACTGTCAGGATATATACTTCCTCAAACAGACACATGGAACACATTATGAATCCTATCTAAACTCGGAGGCAACAACCGATAAGCCACCTGAGCCAACTCTCCCAAGGATCTCAAACGGTTCAATATAACGACTCAACTTCCTTTCCTCCTAAACCGCATCACTCCCTTCCACGGAGATACTCAGAATACACGGTCGCCGACCAAACGACAGCCTACCCCTCAAGGATGATTCAAGATATTTTTTCTCTGCTTCTATCCCGAGTCAGCCCTCGATAAGCCGCCGAATCAACTGATCCGCTTCTATTTAACTCTCGGGACCAACTCAACCTGCAACTTCCTCTCTCCTACCTCATTCCAACAAACCTGAGCCAAGGACACCGCCCATACAACGCCTCGTGCGCCATCTCACTAGTACGGAAGTCGTTGTTGTAGCGAATCCCTATCTGGGCAACTCATCGTCCCCAATTCCCTGAGAAGTTCAACACGTGCCCGTGAGCATATCCTCCAATGTCCGTATCGCCCTTCGACGCTTTCATCGACTGGGATTTAAAAGATGTACTAACTCCACTCTAGTCCCTGCCTCCTGAAACCCCCTCCGTAACCTCAAGTGAATCTGGGCCACACGGTCCGGAATGATCGACACTGAACCCCGTGCAATCTCACAATCTCGATCCATACCCTTTTTCGCTTAGTCTCTCAGCCCACTGATAGATCTCAAGGTAGAAAAATGAGCCGACTTTCGAGTAGCCTATCAACAATCACTCCAAATCCCATCATGCGCCAACGCCTTCTAAGCCCAAACATCAGTTCATGGTGATATCCAAATCCACTCGTGACCAGGAAGAGTCTGCACAAACCTCGGCAGGATGTCTATGCTCAGCCTCTTCACCGGCCGACAACCAAGCACTTTTGCCACAAACTCGCGATTCTCTTCATTCCCCGGCTACCAATACGTCAACCTCAACAATGGCATCTTTGTACTACCCGGTGTACACCGTAGGACTATTATGGGCCTCATCAAGAATCTCCCTTCTACTATCCGAAATCCAAGACACACAATCATTTTCATGGCCCACTTCCTCATCACTGTGGAAATCTCGGATTCCGACCTTATTCCTCATCAGTCCCTACCGATAACCCCGTTAGCCTTCCTCATCCTGCCGGGCTGCACGTACGATTCATCCACAAGCACTGGTCGAACTCTCATATGGGCTTAAAATCTCCCCATCGCTACCCGACATCCAAATCAACCCCAATGTTTACCCTTCTCTGGTCCCTTTCCCACCGCATCGCCTACTACATTTGCCTTCCCTGGGTGGTACTCAATAGTCAAGTCATAATCACTGATGAACTCCATCCACCTCCTCTCGCCAAATTAAATCTCTCATTTAAGATATTTAAACTCTACGATCAAAAGAAAACTGGCACCAAACTTTACAAAGATAATCGCCTCCACAATTTAAGAAAGACTATCACGCTAGCTCAAGATCACGGCCTGATGGGCTTCTTCTCGTGATTTCTCAATCGTCGAGAGTCATAGTAATCATCTTCCCATTCCGCATCAACACACCCCAATCCCCGACGTTAAGCATCGCTATAAATCACGTGAGTCTCGTGAATCGCATCGTATCGGCCAACACCAATTTAGTCAACTTCCCTTTAATACCTCAGTTGTTCCCTCACAATCATCATCCCATATAAACTTTAACCCCTCTGGTCAACCTCGGTCAACGGCGTCAAGGATCAAAGAGAAGTCCTGATGAATCTCCCTGTAATAACCAATAACCCCAAGAAACTCCTGCCCACACCGTTGACGCCCTAATTGTTCACAAACTCTCCACCTTCATGGATCAACACAAATACCCTCGGAAATAACATGCCTCAGAATCGCATCTCCGCCAACCGTAACTCACATTTGGAAAACTTGGCATACAATCAGGCCGCCTCAAAGTCCCCAAACAACCGCAACGCCTCTACGTTCCTCCTCCCCTCTGAATATATCAAAATATCACCACCCAACAAACTCATCCAACACCGAAATACCCCTGCTCATCAACCATACGCTTGCATTTGTCAATCCAAATGGCATCACTAAACTCATAATGTCCATAACGATCGGAGTGCATTTCTGAATATCCTTGATCTCAACTGATGATAACCAGACGCGAAATCAATTTTCGGTAACACTCTTGGCATCCTTTCGAATAATCAAACAAATCATCAATTTTAGCAATTGGTATCGGTTCTTAATGGTCAGAGTCCAACCTGTCTGTAGTCAATACACGTCTTCTGGAACCATCCTTCTTTTCACAAATAACACCGGCGCACTTACCTGAGATGCTACACTCTCGGTTCCGATTTAATCCCTTTCTATCCAACACCTCGCAACTGAAGTCCCAGAATTTCTAACTGGCCGGAGCCATCCCAGACGTGGAAGAGAAATTGGTGCTGCACTTTAATAATCCCCAATAGCAAAATGGACTCGCTCAAGCGGCAATCCCGGTAGTCCCAGAAAACATCCGAACTCTAACAACCCGCACATCTTCCATACTGTTTCTTCCTACTCAACCCACATATCCAAGAACACTTCAATCAACCTATGCCACAATAAAACTCGAAGGCAATCTTTTCTGCCTCCCACAAATCGATATCCGGTCTTCCAACCCACAAAGTAATCTCCTTCCGATGGCAATCAATAACGCAATATGTTTCAACCAATCCATGCCACCAAGACAAGATCGTAATCGAAAGCTCAAATGAAGTAAATCAACGTATTAATGATCGACCACATACACAATCAAAGCGGATGTTTCTATGAAAATCTAACCATTAACCGACCACAACACACAGATGAAGTTAGTGAATAAACTTCAGACACAAAAGAACGCTAGAGCCCCGTAATCAAACACCAACATCACAAAGGAATAAAAATTGCCACCACCTGGGGTATCCCGGGCCTCCCGACGAACGAACTGCTCGACCAAATTCGCCAAGCCGCTACCCACGGCACCTCCTCTCCGAGGGTCCTACAGCCCATATCCCCGGCCTCCACGGCCGCTGAGTCGACCACCACGACTCCCCCGATAACCGCCTCACGATCAACGGCAGCAACTGATGGCACTCTCCCTAACCACCTGATTAACCTTCACGATGTCCTGGCTGCTGGCATCAATAACATGTGACCACCCTCTCCGGCATCTGCCGCTCGCGCCTAACTGACCACAACGGTAACAATGACACCGGCTCAACCCCTAAGACTACTCGAACCCCGCCAGATTTCTGTGAGGCACCCACCGCAGTGAGCAGCTGAATAACTCGGGCGAACCTGCCTGGCACTGCCGATCGCCCAGATCTACCGGGTCCTGGCCTCCGAACTCTGTAGCTGGTGCCTACCTGAAAAGAAAGTCTCGTGCCCGACTTCTCCTCGATCCACTCGCCTCGGCTCTCAAGTAACTCCATTTCCATTCTCAGGTCGCATTCCTCACAAAGATGAAACTTAGTAAACCATCAACAGATCTCGTGACGATTCCCACGCCAAACCATCCTCATCCTGGATCCTCTTCGCCCACCGATAAACATCGAAAGAGTCGGCACAAATCACCGAACTGCTCGCACCTCCACCGACCTCGAACCCTCGAAGTCAACGAAATCCCGCCTCTCCAAGTGCCGCCTACGCGTCTCCAAACAATAATTCTCCTGAAGAGCTCAACAAATCGCCCCAGAAACACGAACCTCCCTCTCGCTAGCCTCGGGGAGATGCACTCGTGTTCTCCCACCAACACGGCACCCCTCGTGAGCCTATAAGTAGCAAACTTCACTCTCATCTCGCCCACAATCCCCATCGGCTCAAAAATAGTCTTCATATCCCGAATGAACTCAATAGCCTGCTCCGGCGAACCCCCTGAAAACTTCGGAGGATCCTCCTCGTGAATTCCACAAACAACTTGCCTCCGAATTCGACCTCCCGCTGCCAGCCCACCCGGAAGATTCACACTCTCTACGGTGTCTACCTCAACCCGCTCAAGCACGCACTGACCTGGCTGTCCACGCTCAGATTCATCGACATCTATACCTCTACCAGCCTCGGCTCCCTCTCGGCTCACCTCCTAAGACCTCTCGGCCTACCTCACCACGCATCAAGGCATCCTCAACGCCTACGCAACAAAAAGAAAAAGACTCCTGATTTAACAAAAGACACCACCACAATCCACTCACGGAAAACAAGTCGACCACAAACTTCACACAGATAACCCAAAGAACTGAAACCTGTTTCGATAATACCAAAATTTAACGACCCGCCCCAGTCGGCCGCCTGAAAAGGAGAGTCATTGTAAATCCTGAACACCGTGAGTCACCAAACCGACGGATCTACCCGCTTAAAATACAATTGCTTCATCCAAAACGCGCCGCTTTCCCAATTAAAACGTTTTAAAATTTATAATCCATCACTGACATCGAAACGACTTTCAACCCATAAACATATATACACAATATAATCCCAAAGGAAAGTATACAACAGATGATACCGCATCAGAACCTAAATACAAATGACTACCGACAGCTAAGATTTCAGTTAAGCAAACAACAATAAAACTGGTTGACAACAACAAAATGTAGATCACAGGATCCTCAACACCCGCCACCTAGCCACTCTGAACACACTCTCCAACGCCTCTCTTGGCCCAACTAGCCACCACAACCCGGCACAAATGAAAAATGCCGCCCATAAATGGTGCGGCGTAGTCATGGTGCTTAGCGAACTTAACATCGGGGCGAACTCTCACATACCTGAACGAGATAGTCATAATTTAATAATCAAATACGAATAATATAAATATATCCAAGACTATCTAATCAGTCATACAACATAATTCCGCGAAATTCAAACATAATACACGAGATATAATAAGGTTCAAGAAGCACACAATTTCGTAAAGAAAACAATAGACTCAACAACGACTAACACTCTGGGCCATCAAACCTCCCATCTCTCATATCCCCACCAAAGACCATCCTCTAACGCCAGCATATACTCAACTGCCTCCACCGCTAGAACGGACCACCACATCACCCCGCACTTATACCTCGGCAGATATGGCCAAACCGCACTTATACACACAAAGTATAAGTGCACACCGCACTCTATACACAAAGTATATGCACACCGCACGCTATACCGCAAGATAGGCCACATCAATGCACACGTTGTTGATCCGTGACTCATACCGCACGCTATACCGCAGTATGTACAAACCGCACGCTATACCTGCAGAGGCCACACCGACACGCACACACAAGAAACCGGGATCAAACATGGCTCAAGAGGCTGCCCAGAGAGTAATAAATCAAGACGCTATACCGTAAGATAGGCCAATAAGTGTCACATATCCCGCAAGGAGAATCCTAACCATAGGTCACCCCCTCGATACTCAAGTCACCTCAAACTCATGCATAACCCAAACAACTACTTACTCCCAAAGAGTATTATAGCACACGCCTAAAACATCCCACAATCAGAATCAATCACACCGCCGATGCAAGCGCCATAAACATATCAAAGCGCCGACAAGGCCACATATCATAATAGTGCCGACAAGTGCCACATAATATAATAGCGCCGACAAGGCCAATGCATCTGTGAATATAAGTTTGGGAGCTCGTCATATTTACCTTGAAGAATCTTCGCCACGTAAACACAATCACATACAACACAACAAATTGCTAATGTATATCATTCTCATAATCATAACACAATGATACGCATATCATTCTCAATCACACCACACAATAACACGTATATCACAAATCGCGAAGACGTAGCAACACCCGCGAGATAAGTACTCACCTCTCATACCGCGAAACCTTCGAAAGACAATCATGCACCGCTAAGCCTACGATCAACGCCTAAACACCCGTAAAGTATAATCAAGACCTACTACTATACACCGGGCGTGCTCTGTAAGATACATAACCAACTCTTAGGGAACTATTCTAACGGTATAACTTCATTTGATAAACTATCGAATTATAATCCCATCGACACAACCCAATCGATCCCTCCGCTAAATTCCATCTTATCATTTCTTCACTATTAAATCAACTTTATAAGTCATTCTAATTAATCATCAAGTCCATACTCAATAACTATTCAAATATCAATTATAACTCAATTTGAATTTACACTTTTCAACATAACATCCTTTAATCAATTTTAAATCACCAATTTAACATCATAACAACTATAATAGTCCCAATATAACCTCCACATTTAAAGTCTTATAAAATATCCACATAAAAGTCAACCGAACCCCAAAAGTCAACTCGACCATAACGCCCTCAAACGATCTCTAAATCACGAATTCATCACATATATATCGCCACGTAACTCCCATAACCAACTAAGATTTATCATGTGTTCAATTATGTAAAAGTCAATCCATCTCAAAACCCAAGAAATATCTCAAGACTTGAAATTTCTACCTTAACCTCAAGAGAACGATTTAAGAGAACAATATTCTACAAACTGCCAGCTGAAGCGACAATCAAGAAAAACGCTGAAAAATCGTCATGGGAAAAACGAGGAGTATTTCGCCAAGACGGAACAAAGATGGTTGATGGTGAAGTCATTGACGACGCCAGGATAAGTCATAGCGATATTTTTAAAAAATCGAGTCCTGCCTGCTTAAGCACCGCTATCGCATTTTAAATTCTCCATTTAACCCGATTAAAGATAAAATTCTTCCATGGCCAACACTACTAAATTATAAATGAAATTGCTCAAAAGTTTTCTCTTACTCTAAATAATATCATCATCTAAAAATTATATCCAGTTCCCTGTCCCACCGCCGACCGAATTTTTTTTTTTTTTTTTTTTTTTTCGTGACGGGTTATTACAAGAAATTAGCAGCAAGCTGTCGAGAGAAAGCAAGAGAACGCTCGCACTCACTCAATACCACTAAAACTCATGGGCGCCGTGACCAAAGCGTGTGGCTGGGTATGCGGATATGATATTCACCTACCTACACGAAGCTACGACCAGCGCAAACTGAAAGACATCAAAGCGATGATAAAGAGCACGTGCTCAACACCCTAAGTCACAAGCTCAACTCCACAAACAAGAAGAAATAAAGAAAGCAGCATAGTGGAAAGAATGTTCCTAAGTCCATTCTACATGCAAGTTCCAACCCTATGCTACGTGAACGCAGCGGCACGAGCTGCAGTAGCCAAACCAAAAGAAAGCCAAGAAAAGCAACAATCGGGCCAAACCAAGATGTAGCTGTTCATTAGCAAAAGAAGACTTAACTGTCAAGGAAATTCCAGAAACAATGAGCAGAAACTAGACTCGAGATGGTACGTGAAAATTTGAATCACCATAACGGATTTCGAGCTGGGGAGAAACAATTCCCCCAAAGTCGCAAGCAGCTTAATCGAGTCCGGAACCCTCGTGTCGAACTTCATGACTCATATCTCGAACTCTAGAATGAACTGGAAGAGATTATACCTATCAAAAGACCATCTCGCAACAAGCTTCACAGATATATAAAGAAATTGCAACGTATGTTAACGCCGAAGCTATGGGTATTACAGTTGAAAACCGTATGCTGAATCAAACAAAATCGTTTTCTACTAAATGATTTTTATATTTTTCTAATACAAGAGTTAAAGATCATATTTTTATCATCAAGACTAGTACATGGAAGCCACCAGATCACAAACACAACAAAAACACAAATCAAGCAATTAAAGTATTTAAAGTTACTAACTTTATGATGAAATTCCCAAGATTCTCTTTTTCAAAAAGTTATGGACCATGCAAATTCTCGCCTTAATCTTGCAAGAACATCGTGAAGAGATAAGTTAATATGGTGATGCAATTATATAAAGACATCAAAGTAGTATCAAGTCATAAGAAGAAAGAAGACGTAAAATCCAAAAAAAATAAAATAGTCCCCAATATTACCTGTAAAGTTCGCGCTTGCTATATGTCAAAAAGATGATTTTTGATTTTTGTGTCTCAGCCCTCATGCTTAAATAGACAGCCTGCGGACCCAAAGCCCCAAGTTCGATGCTCGGGTTCTCGTAGACAAAGAAACTGTCTGAAAAACGGAGGCAATCAAACATCTTCACCACATGACTGGTTCGAAAATCCTCAAATAAATACATGGGATGGAAGAAAATTTTCATGTGAAAATTTATGAATTAACAAATCCAATTTATGAATTAACAAATTATTAAAAAATGAAATTTCATAAATTAACAAATTAAAAAAAAGCATATTCCATCAATTAAAAAATCCACAAAAGCCATATTTCACAAATTATGAAATTCACAAAAATGAGTTTAAAAGTGGACAAATATATGGGAAATATAAGAAACAATAATGAAAAATATAGATTATTGGAGAGCATAAGTAGGAGATGAGGCTCATAAGTCAGCCGATTGGAAGAGAGAGTCGATAGAGAATCAGAGGTTGTAGAGAGTACTATACAAATGAGGCAAAAAATTTGATTTTGCCTATTTTTAAAGGATAAATTAGTAATTTTACTTGAATATTCTATATAATTGTAGAGAAATTTTGGAGTGGGACTAAAAGCACACTCCAAACATGTATACATCGAAAATTTATCAAAAAATAATTAAATTGACTAAGACGACTAATCAAATTACTCAGTGGTCGACCACTCAAAGCACGCCACGCTTGCCGACATACTCTCGACAACCCCACCAAATCAAACCTCGATCTAATCCAGGCTCCTCTCAGAAATCGCCTCCAGTTAATCGGTCGTTATCAAGGGTTTCTATATTAATTAACCCTAAGTTCAACTTGAAATAGGCTCGAGAAAACAACCTCAAGATTAACGTCGGATAAAAATTGCGCCAAAACCTAATTTTGTCATCAAACTCGGCCAAATCCAGATCGCCCGCGCCACGCTACCAAAATTAAGAATCTATAAAAACCACGGGTTTTAAATGAAGACATCTAATAAGTCTCAGGGTTCAAAATCAAGGCTCCACAAGTTACGTGGTTCAAAATCGACACTCCGTGTCATGGGCGCAAAAATCGCGTTCAGTGTCCGAGGTCAATATGAAAAATACGACACCTAAAAACCTCAACCTTTTCTTTCGGGCATAAAAGAGGCGACAAAATCAACACTTGGCCACTTTCCCACCAAGAAATTTGTAATCATCCATCACCAGATCTTAATCTCAAAATTCAATCCACAAGACGCGATCCACCGAATCAAACCGCTAATCAAAAGCAAAGATTGAGGCCCATAAACCTATAATACCCCCATTTTGGCCGACCAAAACATACACACAATCATCCACACCATTCAAAAATACACAATAAAAACCCCTGAAAATTCGTAGAACGCCATTCAAATTTTAAGTTAAATTCACATCGCCAAGAAAACACCACGCGCTGCCGGAAACACCTCCGTGTGGGTTGTAACCGATTTAACTGGACAAGATTCTCAAGAACGCCAAATATTCAGATTAAGTTTATATAGCCCCCCGACATTCATAAACTTGACGTAACACTGATAAATTTAGTTCTGATTCATCAAATCCCAAATATAGAATCAACCCGAACATCAAATTCCCTATAGACTGATTCTAGGCAAGAACACGCCTTAAAGCTCCCTATCTAAAGGTCAACGGCATCATCAACACACCACCATACCGATCACTCTAAGGCGTAGTCAGCCTAGAAGTCGATACTTCCAAAGCTTAAACTGCCGAGCCCAAATCACTCAGGTTCCACGTGGCCATATCCCACTACAACACGCCGCTAAGGCCAGAAGATGCTTTCACTGTCATATCAATCTTACGCCGAAGTTCTGAGTCCCATCCCAAATCGTCATTATATCAAGACATCTAAACTTCTATCGACTGCCATTACATCAAGCACACCAAGCTCCCACAACAAAAAGGCGAAGCACCAAGTCCCAAGTCTCATCGGGCGCCGTAGCTTATCCAGCCTACTTAAGCCCCACCAAGGCGTCTAAAGAGTTTCACACAGAACGTCATAGTAGTTCATCAAGCCTCAAGAACACCGAGATTAAATTCAAGACCCAAGATCAAGTCCATACAGCCCAACACCTGAATACGCCATGTTCTGACCATATCCAAGCCTCCCGACTGGGCCTTGTCCATCCAGACAGATTCATATCCAAATTTCAGAGTTTTCCATCCAAACCTAAGTCAAATCAAATCAAATCAACGCCTCTACGCTAAGTCAAACCTCGCTCAAGCCAAATCAATCAAATCGCTCGCCTCACCTGTTTGCTCTCTATCAAGAACCAAGTCAAGAAACCATACATCTCACAATCAAGAACGCCAGTGATCCCTGGGCCGTGACATTGGGATCCTTTTCGATTCGATAAAACCCGTGACACCGGCATTCTTTCCCCACAAATGGCTTTTATTTCAGACCTCTATCATAAATAATAAAAATTCTTCTTTGCATTATTGTTAGGTGGCAAAATAGTCATTTCATGACTATTTACCCCTAAATAAACTTCCTCAAATAGTATGATTTACAAATAGGTGGCAAAATATTATTTCATGCTCATAACACTATTTGGACTTGAGCGCATTATGGCAATGAAATTTGGTCTCCTACATGATTGGTGACGTGTCCAATGCTTGTTCTCAATTTCATCAATCTTAAAGGCACCATTTTGCTTGAAGTACATCAGTTTGTAGTTATGGTAGGTGTTGAGCTGATAAAGAATGCATCATTCCACGTCAAACATCCATTTGATTCAATGCTTCAGAAAACAAAGAAAAAACGTTGTTTGGTTGCACAAGCCACTCCCTCCAGGACCCAAGTAAACTTGTTCAACTTGTTTCATTTGTATAAGTAGTTATGTCTGTGACTTTCATGTTTTTTTGGTTCCTGAAATAAATAAATTGTGAAGAGGATAATGGAGAGCATATCAAATAGTGGAGAAGTTGGAGGAGCTGGTGGTGCAAACTCATATAATGCTTTGAAAAGATTAGACCACTTGTGGTCTACTATTTGCAATGCTAAATCAGGTACTTAACATGTGCCCAGTAGACAAACGGGATTCCGAAGTCATCGTGTCCTATAAAATATAATCACTTTTCATTTGTACAAACAGTAAGAACAGTATTTTGCTCTCAATCATATTTGATCAATGGTGTTGTAAGTGTAAAACTAAATACTAAACCTCTGAAATTTAACCTATAATTGTATTTTTATATAATGGTGTCCAGCCGAACTCCGACCCTGCATATTCCTTTGGAGTATTCTAAAATCATACTCTAGAGGAAATCACCCGAATTCGATATTTGCAGTTGTAGAGGAACCAAAACAGGTAGTCTCAGCTTTTCCCGGTTTGACAACTGATTCTGCACTTGCTGCTGATTCAGTAGATGTATTCGACGTTGTCATTTGTGGGGGTACCTTGGGAATATTCCTTGCTGCTGCCTTGACTTCAAAAGGTCTTCGAGTTGCAGTTGTCGAAAGAAATATTTTGAAAGGGGTATTTTCCCTTGTCTTTTAATGTGATTAATTGAAAGAAGAAGTGCTGAAATGATGATTCCCAAGTCCCTAGAGTCAGATTATGATTGGATTTTAAATATATGATCAGCGGGAACAAGAATGGAACATATCGAGGAAGGAACTTTTGGATCTTGTTGAAGTGGGTATTTTAACATATGAAGACATTGAGCAAGCTACAGTTACCAATTTCAATCCCGTAACTTCTTGAACCCTATATTTGCTTCTTGAGCATTGATATTGATTGCAGAATCTTACTTGAGAAACTCTTTAAGAATAGTGCATACAAGATGCTTGTTTCATGTCTAAAATGCTAGCTTATCTTACATATTTCGAGCTGTTGAAATGTTTTTATAATTTATTAATTATTGTGACTTGCTTCAGAATAGGTGTGGATTCGAAGGGAAGGGTGAGATTTGGGTGGAAGACATTCTAAATCTCGGTGTTTCGTAAGTTATCCATTTTGTTGAAAGTACAAACTACAATTCATCTTTATGTATAGTATTACCAAAACTGTTTCTTATGGATGGGTTCAGAAGTGTTTGTTGTGACTAATTTGTATTTAGGTAAGATATTTGGAACGACAACTTGTATAAATATAATGAAATAAGCAGTCCTCTTGACTAGGAACTTTTAGCTCCTGATGTACAAATCTAATTTTAGATTTCTCATGACTGTAGGCCTGCAAAACTAATAGACATCATTAAGGACCACTTTGCTTCCCTGGGAGGAGTTATCTTAGAGGGCTACAGTGTTTCCAGTATACAAATTTATGATGATGCAGCAGTAAGCAAACTATTATTGAAGTACAATTTTGGACTGTTTCTTTGTTTCTTAAAATATCAACTATACATACGTATGTTGTGCCATTGATCTACTTTTGCTAGTCGAAAGATCACATGAGTTATCAATTGTGATATAATAATTTAATTTTTTTAATTGAGGCATTTATATCAATAGCATTTCCTAGCTGCCAATAAACTCTAAAATGTTAAAAAGTCATGCTAAATATACCTTGAAAAATATCTGAGGCATTTATATCAATAGCATTTCCTAGCTGCCAATTTCTTATTATCAATAATATGGTATCTGTAGATCTGAATAATGAGCATCTATGTAAAAATAAACTGAAAGATTACAAAGTAAAAACTAATTCTATATTTAGTAGTTCTTCTGGAAAATCATTTATATTCCAGGTCTTGCAACTAGTCGAGGGGAAGGTTTTATCTTCAAGACTCATAGTTGATGCAATGGGGAACTTTTCTCCTATAGTAAAGCAGGTCAGATTTAGCTTATAAGCATCCGTTCTTCCCAAGAGTACTTGAAAGAGATAGGGATGATAACAACATTTCAGTTACATTTCAATGTCTTTTTCCAAATAATCTACAATCATAAAGTTACAGTTACGTATCTAGGTATGTTCCTCTTCCTCTTGAACCTTTTTGTCCCACAAACGGTCAATTTAATTTTCTAATCGAAAAGGATGAGTGGTATAAGTTTCTTGGACTTTCTTTTGTTTATAAGCCGATATCTATTTTAGACCTGGATCATGTACTTAATGTACTATTCAAGTTTATGAATCTTTGCAGATCAGATTTGGAAGGAAACCAGATGGTGTTTGCCTCGTAGTTGGTTCATGTTCCAAGGGATATGAAAAGAATTCTACAAGTGATGTGATATATAGTAGTGCTTCGGTGAAAAAAGTTGGTAAATCTGAAGCTCAATACTTTTGGGAGGTAATATGATTATTTAGTGCTTCTCTAAATTTACATGACTCTCCAATAGTTTTCAAGATGTTTAACCGTATTATTTGTTAATTTTTTTTAAGTCTTCTAATTAATTTATCTGGAACATTTTAAACTCCCTCAATGATGGTCCTTAATAGGCCTTTCCAGCTGGTTCAGGGGCCATGGATCGAACAACATACATGTTTACTTATGTTGATCCTCAACCAGGATGCCCAAGATTGGAAGAATTGCTCGAGGACTACTGGGATTTGATGCCCCATTACCAGGTTACTACTGAAGTTCATGCCAACTCAAACTTGGGGCTTGACTTTAGTCTTTCTTTGCCTTTTTTTTGTCCTTTTTCCCACATCAGAATGTCAGTGATATATATAGTTACATGCATAATTTGACAAGTTGGTCATTCTATTTTTAGAGGTTGTTTTGTAACCTTTTTAGTGTTTGGGTGAAGCTAGTACATGCGTCCTTGGATCTCGAGAATTAGTTGTCTAATATTTCTGTTTCTTCTTTGATTCTAGAATGCTGAATTTCTAATGAAATGTACCGTTAAAACCATTAGCCTGAAGGTCTATGATGAAACTAAATCAATAGCTAAAGCCCTCAGACCAATGCAATGAAAGTGATGCTTAACAATGTGTCTACATCAAAATTTCCAATTTATTTATGCACTTCTATAAACTTCATAGGGTGTACCTTTTGACAACTTGGAGATCTTGCGAGTTGTATTTGGAATTTTCCCTACATATCGTGACAGGTAAATTCCCATGTATCAAGTACTTTCAGTTGTAGTGTACTTGAGCTAAGATAAAGTCCAATGTTCGTCTTTTGGATAAAAAATTCATCTCTACACTTATTTCAAGATAGAATCTAAAAAGAGTGAAACAAGAAGAAATAGAAAGCAGAGGGATGGATGTAGTGGGGAGGCTGAAAAAATGTACTCATTCTTTCAACTAAGATCCTTTATGTGTACATCTCTACTTCCTTGAATGCGTGTTACGAATTCTGAAATCTGTTTGCAATTTTCTCGGGGTTGACTTTGCAGTCCACTGCCGGCAGCTTTCGATAGAGTTTTACAGGTGTTTATCAGACAACCTTTTCAAGGCACAAAATCTACTATGAACATGTAAACAATGGTATGATTGGGTGAAATTTTTTACAGTTCGGTGATGCAAGTGGAATACAGTCACCAGTTTCTTTTGGAGGATTTGGGAGCTTGACCAGACATCTTGGAAGAATAACAGAAGGTAATGGATTTGTACCTCACATAGCTTTTAAGCCTGACCCACTTAGTGTTTGATCTCAAACAAGCTGCAGAGCATGAAAATTAGGACTTTGTATAAAACAGTATCTGTTGAAGGTAATAGCAAATATGACCGTTAATGATTGTAAACATATAAAAAATTAAAAAAACCATTTCATGATGTGTAAAGTATATTTCAGAATCAGACTAAAGAAGTTCCAAAAATTAACCAAAAAGCTATTACCTACAAAGTCAGGTTATCTAACTCGTTCAACAATCCAGGACACTTCTCTTGAGGCAAACCATTTATATCATATAAATATTCCAATGATATAAACAAAAGAATGCAACCAAAAGGCAACATGGCTGCTAGAGCAATAATAGGTGAAAAAAGAGAACGTTGTTCCATTCTAATGTTATCCTGATAGTCATTGGCTGGTCATTTTTAAATATATAGATCATATCTGTCATGAAAGTTTCAGGACGTTCTCTGATATATCATGTGTTTTCTCTATAAAAATCATATGGTCAACAAAGGTCTATATGAAGCAATCGATGGCGATTTTCTTGATGCACGAGATTTGTCCCTATTAAACTCTTACATGGTCAGTTTTTCTCATTATTTATAATATAAGACTCACTTTTATTCTTATTTCTAATAACAAAGGTTATTCGACAGCCTAATTTGAGTGCATCATGGTTGTTTCAAAGAGCAATGTCGGCAAAAACACCTTCAAAAGTTTCAGCAGATTTCATCAGTGAGCTTCTTTGGGCAAATTTCCAATGCATGAAGGTAAGTATTGAGTATTAAGACAGGAGAAACTAAAAAAATTAAAAAATTAAAAAAACACAGCAGATTTCATCAGTGAGTGTTAGTAAATGGAGGAGCAGAAGTTTTATAAATGAATTATGCAAGTATTATACTAACATGAGAAATGTAAGTGGAAGATTTTGAAAATATGAAATGGAAGTCTTTGAATTGGAGTCTTTATCACTTGATGCTTCGCTGGAACAAAACACCCATATATAGAAGGCCTCTTAGTCGGTGGTGAGAGTCTACTCCACCGACATTGTTAGTTTCTAGAACACTAAATATCTAGTGGTAGCTAACAGGACAAGCTTGATCTAATTATCTAGACTTATCTCTATTATTTGATATCCTTGTAGTGTCTTCTAGAATAAGAGTTATATTAGTTAGTATTCTAGAAAAGGCATTAGATTCTAACAGTGAGAACATATAATCTTCTCTGTTCGAATTTGTAGTGCTTCTTAGTTCTTACTGCGTAGTATATCTTTTGCTTCCTCCCTTCTTTATTGTTCCTAAAAATATTATATTTTATGCGAACAGAAACTTGGAGATCCGGTGTTGAGGCCATTCCTTCAGGTTGTTGGTCCATTTGATGGTCGCATTCAATTTTTAACTGTTGAATTGCTTTACAACTTCCGTGTTCTGGGTTCAGGATGTTATACAATTTGGTCCACTTGTGAAAACTCTTGGCCTGGTGATGCTGACGAAACCTGAGATCATTCCTTCCATATTTAAGCAGGTGTCTCTATCTATTGATAAAGTCAGCATTTACACTTGCTCCGTCTCTCTAATTTTCTATGAACATTTTCCTGATGGTGGCATGAGATGTCTCCCATTAAGGCAAGTGACCGAGCTTTGTTATGTTTTCAGGTTGGGGTCGTTGTACTTGTTGAGTGGTCCGGACATTTTGCTATGTTGGGATATTATACGTTTCTTTCCACATTTCTTGAACCTATAATCAGGTAATCCTTCATCAAAACTGGTTTTTGCTTGTGCCAACATTCAACATAGAAGGTAGGTTTGGCTCCTGACAAAAAGCTCTTGGTTTTGGTTTTGGTTTTGGTAGGCCATTGATAAGCTCTTTGCCAGCACACGTGGCGTTCAAATGGAAGAGACGAGTCGAAGCTTGGAAATATGGAGCTGGTTTGGACTACAAATTAACTTATTCCAAGACAGAAGGTCGGGAAGTGGACAGCCTTAAAAGAAAAAACTAATTTTTTTTTTAAAATATAAATTTAGTCTATTAAAATACAAAAATAATTCATAATAATGATAACAATCTGTGTATGTATTTGCCAGCTAACTAATAAAATCATATATTCTTTATTGAAGTTCTTCAAATAATAATTAGAAATATTCAACTCAATTGATTGCAATCTTGAAATAGTAAATTATGAATAGATTTTTCATATTGACTTTAATTTATTTCAAAATTTAAATATTATTCCATTTGTTTCTCATGAATTTTGTTTTTATTATTTGCAATATTTAAGTACTTCACATTATACATGTTGAGGCAAAGTGTACTTACCTCAACAACCAAAATCCTTTGATTGAATATTTGTCAGTCAACGAGCACTTATAGATGAGGCTACCGGTCTTCAACTTCCTGATTCCGTCTCCTGGCAACAACCTCCAAAACCCACCCGGGGGTATGTCCTGAAATGGTCTCCGATGCTTACAAGGAAAATACGACTTTGATATATGATCAACTATCAGGTAGTTGTGGATATTTTTGTTACAACGAGGTTGTTGACTTGAGAGTTATTAGTCCTTATTTTGATAATAACAAATTATGTTAAAGGATTAATTATTCTTTAAGTGACTTCTACAGTGCGCCATTGTTTGACAGGTGACACAAGATTCAAGTCAAGTCAAATGTCAAGCCTTTTTCGTGTTTTTTAGTGTTCATAGGCGTTTGTAAGGAAATCCCTTTTCGATTAAATTGCTTTGTATATTAGAGAGTTGTTTTTAAACAGGAAAAATGTTTTAGCATACGAATCTTATTTTTGTTTAAACCTATTCTTGATTGATCCGCATTTGAATTTCTACAAAATCGAATTAAAATGACTTTATGTCATTTCTATATTGATTTTGAATTAAATCAAAATTAGGAGGATCAAACTAGAATAAGTGGAACTTAAATTTGACAAACTGGATTCTCCAATCAAGCCTCTCATTAGGTCTTAATCACCCGATGGCACACTCGACTTTGGAGTGTTTTAAGTCGATGTCTTTCGGGCGTTATTCGCGATATATCACCCGATCGTCCCAAATCAAGCTTTTTCAAAACTTTAACACCCGATAGAAGACCCAATCCTCTGCATTTTTAAACTGTTGGGTTTGATTAGGCATTTCAATTGGGATCTTATCACCTGATAGATGATGAAAAATTACATGTATAACTTGATTAAACTTAATCAAACATACAAAACAAGATCTTTTAGATGACTAATATCAGATCTAAATACAAATAAATAATATAATGCTTCGATGATGCCAGTAAGTCTCAAAGAACAAACTTAGACCTTTGTACTCCAATTTAGAATGGGAAAAGGTTCAATGATAGGTTGAACTCGTGACTTTGCTTGTTAGAAGATAAGGGAATTAGATGAATAAATCAAAGCAAGAACCTTATTCTTGCACTTGGATATTTTTATTACTCCACATTAGCTTCTAGGTTTTGGTTTTGTTTCATGCATATAACCTTGTAAATCCCCACATATATATAAACATATATTTAACTCCAATAGCCTCCATCTTTCATTAAGACAGTTCTCTTTCACTTTATCATTATTAACAAGCTCAACTAACTAAATGAGTAATTCAACTAACAAGTTAATTAATTTGGTCTTATCCAAATTATATTTCACATGTGTCATAGTGTGATTATCCCAATTGAAAATCTCGTTGATTACAATCAATTTCCCAATTTAGAAAGTGCAGTTTTATTTTATACATGAAATATAACCTTCCAATTCTTACGCCAGATATCAAAGAAATTGTGATAATAACATAATAGACATTAATATTATTATAAATGGTTATTCTCAACAATCCTGACATAACCCCTAGTATTATCGTGAAACCCCACTCTTCAAACTATAATTGAAACTCCTTTATATTTATGCACCTCATTTAACTTAAACTAGTAAACGAATTGAAATAATAAAAACCATCAACTATTGATTTCAAATACTCCCTTGCTTAATTTTGCTATTGCTATCTGTCCGCGATCTCAGTCAATGTATTAACTATATAGTGAGTCGCTAAACATGACTTTCTTTACCGAAATATGAGCCGAACTAACTACAAGGTACTATAGAGTCCCATAAACCGATCAATCCCAATGAACCCCGAGATTCACTCAGATATCAACGATGGGCAAATTCCTTGTAATATATCAACATCTACCGGCTATACTTAATAATGCACATAATATATGCCGAGAGTAATCCCCATCCTTCATAAGACATTTGGCATAGTCAAAGCCACAACTCATATAAAATAGATAGTTATATGCCAATAAGTCTAAGAATTGGTAAACTTAATGCCTCTAAGAAAAATTTGTTGTGACATAGATATACATACATCTCTCAAAGACTTTCAGATCGGTCATTCCAACTCCTCGGTTATGGAAAACCGATAGTCATAAGATTGATTAGGACTTCATAAGCTCCTGTATGATCCAAAGAAAATCTATCATCAACTGATGTGGTGCGAAATGGGTGAGCGGGTCGGATCACAAATCTTCCAAGGAATTCCTTGACACGGCTTGGTCCAAAATGGGAGTTTCTACAAACAAGCGACCTGCTGCCCGGACGGAAACACTGAATGATCAAGTTAGTAAAGGATCGAGAGAGTATAGTTTCTGAAAAGGAGAGTTTGGATATCAAAGTGAACTTACTTTGATTTGTCCTCAAGGTTTATCTTTTATGGTCTATTTTGACATTATTTTTTGCTCGAGCCTTTGATGGCTCCTTTTATTGCCGACAATGATTTTTGTGGCTCATTAAGGGCCGAGTAATTGACGTATCTTAATTGCCTTTAATTGTCGATCTAAGCGGTTAGTCTCCAAATCCACTCTTCTCTTCTTACCAGCCGGACTTAACCTATTTATCTCGGGTTGCTTATGGCTCACCGTGGGATCCATGTCCATTTATTTGAGTCTTGTTCCCGATCCATTTTGATACTAATCTCGCTTCTGACCGATCCCTGGATTCCCCACCATATTATTATGGGATTATCCTTTGCCCCCCGCATCTTATTTATGGGTAGATCCTCATCATGGGCTGGTCTCCCCTCAATCCCACACACCAAACAAATACTAACCCTCTCCCATTCAAGTGTGCTCTTGGATGTTTTGCCTCCCATTTCATAACCATACCATCATTACTTGCGACTTTTTAGGTGCCCTTCCTGTCTCTTCATTACCATCACCTCTTTTGAATTTGAAAAGACTCTCTTCGTCAATAAATTGAGAAGATCTACACATGGCTTCCCCCTTTTCATATTCACAACTTCTTCCTTCATCTTCTTCCAAGCTTTCCAGTATCCTAGAAGACTTCTTCTTTTTTAACATGGAACGTAAGAAGAGCACCATCAAGACGACATGTTCCCCTCGTAAAAAGGCGAAAGATGTAGGAGGAGTGAAGTTCGCCTCCAATCCTTCTTCTCCTCCTTCCTCTACATTATCTACTAGCTCCTGCCAAGTGGGTCTCTTTTTTTATCCCCTGCCTTACCTGTAGCTATACGACGCCTTCCCGCCCCTCCCCGACTGGGATCATGAGAGTAGCCTGGCCAACCTGGGTCTTAGTCCCCAGGCCTCTCACGAGGCTTCTCGGTAATGGCTATAGGTATTCCCTCACCTCTCGATTTTATGCTATTTTAACCTCTCTTATCTCGATGGTGTCAATCTATACTGCCTCCCCTCTCTTCCAGCCGCTACTGTCTCCGGCCCTTAAGTAGCAGACGCGATGCTGGCCTCCCTGCACTCCGCACTCTCGAACCTCGAGGCGAAGAATTGGCCTGTGAACGCCTCAAGGTGGAGGTGTTGGAGCAGGAGTCGCAAGGTCTCCGCTTTAAGTCAAGAACTTCACCTCGATGTTCCCCTCATGAATGACTCAAGAAGGCCCAGCAGGACGCCGCTAACGATCCGGGCGAAAGCCGCTCACTGGAGAGAGAGGGTCTGCTGACATGCCTACCTCCAGATAGCCTTCCGAGATGCCGCCGCACGCTGTTGCTATCCTCCTCGGACTTCGCTATGAACTTCCGTGATCAAGTCCAACACTTCCCGCCACGCGAGGAGTATAAAGTAAAATGCCTGTGGGTGGCCGACAACGCTGGCTACCTCCCCTTCCCCGCTTGACGATCCTCCCGCACTCTTTAGGCTTTTTTTTTTATATGTAATCATGTACTCTCCCCTTTGTAGTTTTACAATATATTTTCCACTTTCGGCCCTTCCGTATTGCCTTTTACTTGCTTTGGTCGCTTTGTTTTGGTTTCCATTTTATGTCCTGCTTTTGGTATTTTACTCCTCCCAAGTCACCGGCTCATTCCCAGACCTTCAGCGTGAAGGCCGTGGGAGGATCTTAGTCATTATGTATGTGGGTCCTACCTTTAAAGAGTTTTGTGCCCCTTATTTATTCCACATGCCCCGATCCTCTCCTCATGTTTGTGGCTGCACGGTGATTTAGACCTTCCGCGAGGGGGTCGTCGATTGTACATTTATATTATCCTTTACCTTAACCTTCTCCTCAGTTTAACGTAAAGGGATTTAGTTCTCTGATAAGTCGGGCGGTAGGATATACTCAAATATTTAGATATATTTACACCTCAATTTTCTATTTGTCGGTTCAAGTTTAGAAGCCGGGTATAATTGATACTTTTACTCAATACAGAACTTGTTGAATACTAAGCATTAATTTAGCTAAACCAAGTCTTTTATTCATAATAAAGTGAATAAAAAAATCGCTTACATCACTTTAGTATTTCCTCAAGTGACGCATGCTCCATGATCACATAATTCCAATGCCCTTCAAGGGTTTCTGGGCTTCATGTGACTAAGCCCACAATTCTCCGCATAAAGTATAGGCTCCTCCTGTGGGACTCCAAATTTTCCGGCTTTCCAATGCAGAAATGGATACTTGTCGTGCTTTTTAATAAATCATCTCCTTACCAGAACGCCCGTCTCGATCCTTTTGTTGTAGTGAGCGGCTACCTTACCCTTATACCGGGCCATCTTATCGACCGCGACAACATTCCTTCCTCCAATAGGTCTCAAGTCGAAATTCTCACCCCTCGCCATTACCAATCCCGTCGTAATTTACACCCTCCAGCCAGCCCTTAAGGAATCTCCACCCGAAAGCAAAGAGCATCGGATCCAAGTACGCTGTCATGGGTATCAACTCGGATGGGAGTTGAGTCGTCCGTAGAACCATAGCAAATTGGGAGCTCTGGTCCCAACAACCCCTCCTCCTAAAGCCGCTTGATTACCCTCAAGGTTACCCGGTTCATCACCTCCACCTGCCCATTAGCCCTGAATATGAACCAGGCCGTTTCCCGATGTTCTATATCCACCGAAGTAGATCTTCAAATCTTCCGGCCGTGAATCGTGGTCCTATTGTCGCGACCACACCTCGGGCGAGAGGCTCGGCTTCACCCATTTGGTGAAAGAATCCACCACAATTCTTTTGCCTGTGTTTCCTTGGGGAGGTTCTCACTACATGAACACCCCACAGTGCACCGAAAAACAGCGCTCTACTCATCTCGATATCCATATCCCCGATCCCAAGTATCCCTCTTAGGCTTCAAGGCCTTTCCATTAACGGCTTCTCGTGATATGCTCCCATGCATCTCTTCGACCGCCATCAGCCCTTCCTCTTGGGTGACACACTTCAATAGCGGCCTGGAAGGACCTCTTTGAATGAGGACTCCTCTCCAAGAGGGTATACGCCAAGCTTTGCCTTCCGGATCTTCTACCAATCGGGGGACTCCGGGAGGACTCGGTTCATAGGAAATCCATGCTAGCCCGGGTACCATTGTTGTATGCTTCTCCCTCACCCTCCATGCCTCCCGAGGAAGACTCAGCTCACGATGTTATATCATCTCATAAATATATGCCCAAGTGAACAATTAGATTACATGAACCTATCATTACATTTAAATAATAATAAGTTCGGACATATGTTAATTGTTGGACAAATAATATACTAGAATAAACTCGATTGACGTTAAGGGTTATGATGGCTTACTAGAGTCCGCTCATAATCTATATATTAATATTTTCGGTTAAACATAAATTAATATATTGCTAATTTCGATCGAGGCTAAGAGGTCACACACAACAACTAAAATGAACTATAATACGATTATAACTTCCGTGATTTAAATATAACCCGTATGAAAATATTAAAGTAATTTCCACCGTGGAAATCACCCAAAATAGTTGACCATAATGTTGTAATAATAAGTGTTCGAATCTTCTATTTGTAGAATCATTATTGAATATACTACAGCCACTTAATATGCCTTTATTTTAGGGATAAGAAGTGATAAGATTCTAGAACACCACAACTCTACAATAGTCGACTATGATGATGAAAATAGGAGAAATTTGTGCCTTGAAACTCTAGAATTTTAGTTACAAGTGATATTAAATTTAGGGACTCAACCCGCCTATAAATAGGCCATGATTTTCATGAAATCACTTTAACCAATTCTTCCAACTTTGAAGTTGAGAATTCTCTTTCCCCTTTTCATTCTAGTCGAAAGATTTAAAAGGAAAATCCCATTGGATTTTTCCCCTACCAACCTCGACTACGCTTAATATTTTAAAGTGCCTCTAGTGTTCTTTCACTTCTGAGGTCTGCCTTAATGCTAGTGTTGACTATTTTAGAGACAATCTACGTTGATTAAGTTCTCGTGAGTTTCTCAAATATATTCTAATGCAAATCCTCAAGAAAGGTACACATCTATATATTATTGTTTTTGCCATTCAGAGAATCCCGGCTACGTATTTTGTAATTGTTATTTTAATCCGTAAAACCCAACATCTTCTACCACCCATTGTACCGGGGTGGAATCCGGAATTGTCCCATACTTTGCTGTAGCCAATTGGGACAGTCTATCCGCCTCCCGATTCCTCTCTGAACAGCTCTATGACATGATCGAAAAGTCCGGCTAAGTTTCAAATCCTCCAGATATCCTAATAGCAACCTGAGAACTGGCCCTTATGTGGATGTGCTCGCCTCTAAAGCATCGCCTAATGAAAGTCTGTCATAATTACTTATACTATCCTCATTATTCGTGGCTGCTATGCGAATCTCTATCATGTATTCGATTCAGGCGCTTTTTGGGACCATAGTAAGATCTCTAGCCCCCGAACAGCCGGATTTCTTTCATCGCCTACGTGATAACAACTGCACTCCACTACCTGCTGGCCTCCACTGTTGATTAACTCGGGTGCCCCTCGCCCGGTTCATGTGTGCATTCCACCATGAAGTCTCAAGTAGGCTCGAGTTTATGCCGGTCCGCGGCTTGTACCGAGATCACCCATCAAATTTATAACCTATTTGACTATCTCGCTCGACTGCTTTGGATTTTCCAAGATTCGTAGTGCTGCTGATCCGCAATAACCTCACTGCATCCGCCTCAAAGTAAGGTCTTATTTCCGAGCGTTGAACAATCAAGTATACACCGGCCTGTCAGGATATCTCATCTCGCCTCCCCTCATTTAATTCTGATGACATAATACAAATCGTTTCGCACCTTCTCTCCTCCTCCTTTTGGATTTATGACACTACTTAGCGCCGATTCAGAAATCGCCAAATAGATTTGGCAGGATGTCCCATATGACCAAACACGCTAAAGGGCTGAGAGACTGTAAGTACGCCTCAATTTGAAAGTGAGTTCTCACACTGAGTTCATTAAAACTCTCCTCTTCTTAATATCTTTAAAGAAGTGGAAAACTCATATCTCAACGTGAGATATGAATCAAAGTCAAGGATGATATCCTCCCGCCGTTGTACTCTTCCGTGTTTACTTGACTCTCAGACAGCCAGACCGCCGCTATCTTATTTGGGTTACCACCCCTCAAGCGAAAGCAAAAGCGAACTTCCAAAGGTTACCCCAAAGATGCACGATCCGTGTTAAGCCGGCTTATACCTCTGCAGTTGTCAAACCCTCCGGCTCGGGCCCCATGATCCGCCACCTCCGACTCTTAATGAGCACGCCATCCAGCCATGTGATCTCCATGTTTCGCCCAATTTGGGGACCATCCTCTAGTACG
Organism: Lithospermum erythrorhizon; assembly: GCA_019722365.1. NCBI lineage: Eukaryota > Viridiplantae > Streptophyta > Magnoliopsida > Boraginales > Boraginaceae > Lithospermum > Lithospermum erythrorhizon. The sequence continues at coordinate 15,919 of JADFUC010001897.1, read as the reverse complement.
TGGCCTTCTTTCTTCAAGCCGAAGACCATGACCTCCAAAGCCAGCAGATGCCATACTCGCCATTTAACGCAGCTTTCTCCCCACATCTTCCTCCTCCGCCATTTAATATCTCAAGCGATAGCCTCTATGAATCCAAGAAATCCACCACCTTGTACCCTAGTTTGCACCAAATTCTATCAATGTTAGGCAAAGTGAAAGAAAATCCTTCCATAGTGCCACATGTTGATGCCGTGAAGTCCATGCATATCCGCCACGTCCCATTAGGTTTTGGGACTAGCACCACATTGTCTAGCCATGTTGGAAACAAGAGTTCCGAGATTGCATTTTCCCCAAGTAGTTTATCCACCTCCACTCGGATGGCCTCTCCCTTCTCCTTCGAGAACGTCCGCTTCTTCTGCTTGATGGGCTTATAGTGTGGATCAACATATAGCCGAGAACTCCGCACCCTAAATCTCACCCTAGGCATATTCTTTGGCTCATGCAGATATCCCGATACTCCACGAGGAACCGAATGAGCATGGCCTCGTGTTCCATCCCCAGGGTAGTTCCAATCCTGAAGACCTTTGCCGGATCCTTCTCATCGAACGGGATACTCTGAATCTCCTCATTCGGTCGCCCTTTCTTAGGGCTTTCCTCCGGGACCTCCAGGGTGCACACATTACGATCCCCTCGACCTCTAGCCTCCCGACGCGCCCACCTCCGCTGCGGATTTTATCCGCTGTAGCCTGTGTAGCATCTCGTGCCTTCTTCTGGTTTTATCTTTCCCATCCCATGCCTTGTTGGTAATCTCTATCTTTATATGTACAGGGACACCACCGCCTTCAAACTGGCGGCTAACACGGGCCGATGATTCCATTATAGGCTCCGTCCGCCATGTCCACAATAGTGAACTCCACCATCTTCGTCGCCTGCTACGGATGCTTCCACATTGTAACCATGGGGCGACAACCCCTGTGGACTCACCGCATCACCCATGAACTCTACCACATAGTTGGCACCTGCCCGATCCGGGGCCCGGCCTTGCTCATTCCCAACTCAGATAGCATCCAAAATGTGATGTCCACCGAGCTCCCGGTGTCCACCAGCATCAGCCCCACTTCAAATTTTTCTATCAACGAGGTGATAACTAATGGATCTTCATGATGACACTTTATCCCCTTGAAATCCTTCCCCGGAGAAGATAAAGTCCTGAAACTCGGGCGCAGCTCCCCGCGGTTACCGGTAAATGTCCCTCACACGCCTGCCTAAGCAAATTCCGAATCCCTCCTCCGCTCCCCGCCTCAGTGATGATACTGCATTGACCTCCCGGGTGATATATTAGGAGGTCCATCCAGGGATCTCGACATGTCCCAATCAAAGCGTCTATTCACATGGGTCTCTTAGGGACGTAATCCTTAACCGCCTCACCGGATGAACTTTCATCTTTTATCTTTCTGTCGATACCGGCCGGTATCAGCCCATGGTCCTTATGGTATCAAGTGCACTTACTCATATCCTCTTGTTCTCACAGTGTGGAGTTTTCACAGGCGGCGTGGGTAATAGCCATTTATCCTCAATCTCCGAGAATACATTCCCGACTGAGGTTTTCAGAGGGGTCAAGTACTCGATCTTCACCTCCTTTACCTTCTTCCGCCTTGATCTCCCCCGAGACCTATAAGGCACTACCTTGAAAGTTGGCTCGGGAGTAGGCCCCTCACAAAAATTCGATCCCCATCCAGCACTTCGCCTCCTAGGCTCAGACTCTGCCGACTATCATCCACTAGTCTCTTTCCATGCCTCTTCACCCCCATTTCTCTCCGCCTCCGATCCGTATGTGTAACAGAGTCTATTCGCTGACTCCTTTCAAGTCTTGGGAATGCCCTTTATAGCTAAACTCCTTGAACTTGCCTTCCACCGGGCAGCCTTCCACAAAGGCAATCACATCAATCTTCTGATTGGCCAGGTATTAAATTAAACTCCGTCTGAAACTGCTCCTGGAAGGAAGCGATCGACTCGGTCTTCATTTTCTTGATAGTCATCAGGAAGTGCTCATCAATGTCTTGCCGGACCCTTCCCACATAGGTCCTGGTGAACCGATTCTTGAGCTCCTCGAAAGTTGTAATCCATCCTCTCCAAAGAATCGGCCGAATCCATTTTAATTTCAGCCGGCCCAAATCGACGGAAAGGCCCCAGAGTACACCTGGCTATTTGGTTGCGGTGCTGATATCCGGGACCAAACTCACATGTGCTCCTCTAGATTTGTCTTCCCCTGCTAACTTGGTAAACATGGGGAGTTTCCCCAACCATGTCGGGTACGATACCGGAATGTTTAAAGGGGCGCATGACCTACCAGCTCGTGTCGTCCATGCCTTTCTTGTCCGGCCATTTTTAAGTGAGAGGGCATTCCACCTGCCATTGTGGCATGGCTTCACAACATCCGTAGGGGGGACTTAGCTTCCCGCTACCTCCGCTGCTTCCTCCATACCGGGGAGTACGGGCGTAGTCTTCTCCTCCTATCCTCCCGACGGAAGATAATTCTACAGACCCTTCCCTCACTGAGGAGCCATTAAGTCAAGAGCATTAAACTAGAGTAACTCCTACCATCTCCGGTGGGTGGAGTTTCCCACTGTGCACAGCCCGAATCTTAAGTTGATTGGTGCTAGTTGGTCAGCAATTCTCCTCACAATGGGTCAGCAGACTACCCACCGAGGTCCATCATTCCTCGAGGGCGTTGTCATTACTCCTATCGTTTCATGGTAATAGTTGAAATGAGGGTAGTGACTTTCTTAATGCAAGTCTCATCAGGGCTTCAATGATGATCCGTCCGATTTCGCAGTTGGCCTACCACAAATCTTCCAAGTTGAACTTTGATACGCTGGTGCAACGAGTTTCGCAAAACAAGGACCGGCCGTCACCGAAAATACTCCGACGATCGCTCACTGTAAAGGATCGAAAGAGCTTTAGTTTTCGAAAGAAAGAATTTGGGTATCGAGGAATTGGCATGATTTGGCCTTGGCAGTTTACCTTTTATAGCTTATTATTTGGACCATTACTAGTCAAGCCTCATTTACCTTTATCGCTGACACGATTTTGTGGCCATTGGCGGGTCGCAGTAATGACGCATCTTAATTGCCAACTCGATTGAGCGAACCAAGCCGCGAAGTCTCGAACGCCTCCCAATGAAATGACATCCTTCAACCCATCTACTCGCTTCAAGACTCTGCCCACCTCGTAGTCCAAGTCCATTTATTCCGGGTGCCTGCTCCTATCCCGATCCATTTTCGGAGGTGCTCAATCCTCGTTGATCATCCTTGACTCTCCATTTATTTATGGGATCATCGTGTATTTGTGTCCTTGGCCCTCTAGTAGTTCATATACAAAAGTTCTTGGGTACTTCCACCGCAAGTTCTAGTTTTCTACGCATGGAAATTCCTGATCATTTTCAATTACGTAGTTCATGTATCATGTGTGTTTCACTACGAGGCTGTCCATGTATCATAACCATTCTTTGATTATCAACTTGTTTTAGGTATGCTCATGATAGCCACGATAATTGACATTATAAAATACAGAACTTTAAATGGCAAAACACAATTTTAAAACGATCAAGTCTTTTATTCCTAAGAAAAATAATGACATGGCTTACACATAAGTATTTCCTTATATGACAAGAATTCCATAATCTCGGCACTTGTCGGCCTTCTGTAGTCTCTAGTTCATACGTGACTTGCCTCACTATCCTCTAGATGACGGTTTGTCCTGAGTATTCCAACTTCCGGTTTCCCAAAGATTTAATGGGATGCCTGTTTTGCTCGGCACCGATGTCCCACCAAAGAATTGGACAGATGCTCATGTAATAAGCTACCCTTTTGTTTTTCTGTACTTGGTCATCTGTCGATCAAGGAAATCCTTTTCCCTCCAATAGGTCCAAGTCGAGTCACGTGCCTCGCTTCATTAGCTGTACTCATCATAGTATTCCACTCGGCCGTGAATCAAGGTAGAATCTCTACCGGCAACAGGCACGGATCTATGCACTCAGTCAAGCGGGTTTCTCCAAAGGATTTAATTCGGCTGTCCTATCAGAGCCTTTCTTCGCACCCTCAAGACTACCCGGTTCATTACCTCCATTCCCGACCATTGGCCTGTAGACACTAGTCAGCTATGTGATCTATATCCAGTCACAAGATAGATCCTCAATCTTCCTAGATATAAACGGAACCGTAGTTCATCGTAAAGACCCTGTGGTACCCCAAACCTTGTGAAGATTTCTTTTGTAACTAGTACACTGCCTTCCTGGGCCCTACTCAGTGGAGTGGCTTCACACTCCACTGCAAAGTAGTCTATCGCCACAATGATATCTCTTGGACTCCGCGCTCGAGACTCTACCATATCAATTCTCATCGCAAATGATCGCATGAGCATACCGACTATTTCTATGAGGTGGTTGATGAGAATGTTGGCTCGATCAAGAATCACATTTCCTTGGTCATGAGCATCAGGGCTATCGAGGGCCGAATACTCAACGATCTGCCTCGTGGCTCTCGCATTGACGCGATTTCCAAGACATGCCCCTACGACTTCTTCGAGCGCCATCAATCCTACCTCCCGTGAAAGCATCCGAGTAATGGATCCCGAATGATCTTTTGGTATAATACCGCGTCTAGCAGGGTATACCTCAGACTATGCCTCTGTATTTTATTAGCCACCGAAGGATCTCCTGCAGGCCCCGTCCCACAAGCCCATTCCCCGGTACCAAGGCACCGAGGACCCCCCAACCTTCCGGGGCATCATTATTCATTACCTCCTTGGTCCGGAAAGCTTCCTCTTCAACCCATTCTACCACTCATACTTCGGGGAAAGATCTCTGCATCTGCCCGTGGGCAAGTTCGAGATAACCTATCCGCCTCCCAATTCTCCTACGGAACATGCTCCATGTGACAAGAGTGAAATAGTTTGGCTAAATGACTTCTTCGCAGTATTCCTACCAACCTTTTCTCGTCTCATAATCTTAAACGCTTCACATGACTCCAATTAATAGTTGAGAATCCATCCGTATAGCTGGATGTAATTTCCTCGCCACTCATGATTTTCCAATGCAAGTCCATTGACGCGCTTCATACTTAGCTTCATTATTCGTGTGGCTGCGGCGTGAACTGCTAATGCGCATTGATCTATCGGGCTTGACCATAAAGAGAGATCCCCCAACCATCCGGGTTTCGAGTCCTCACCAGCTGCTTCCCTGTGCCATGGGGCGCAGACTCCACCATGAAGTTCAGGGCTCGAGCCTCGAAGTACTAGTCCTTGGCTTGTACCGCATGTCAAACTACTCAACTTTATGGCCCAGCTTGACATTTCACCCGACCGTCATTGGGTTCTCCAAGATTTGCCGCAGGGTCGATTCACTCCACCACTCCTACCGGACGGGCCTCAGCAGGATCAGGTTTCCCCAGCGGCCACATGACGCCATACACCAGATTCTTCGTCTCCACTGAGGATTCCCTTTTGTCTCGCCCACTTATGACTCGATGACGCAACGCACGGTCTTTAAACTCAGCCTCCTCCCTTACCAGACATTAACGAGCGCCGACTTCGAGACTACCAACATAGCTTTAATATCCCTCGCCATGTGTCGAGCCAAAATCGATATGAGGTACTTGTGCCTCTAACGAATACTGCAATTCAGTGGTCTAATCGAATTTTTCCCCTTTCTTTATAGCTTTAAAGGCGTGGCAGTTCGATCCTCGGCTTTGAATACGATCTAGCCGGGTGCCGTGATCATCCCGGTCAGGCGCTGCGGCTCTTTGAGTCACGGGGCTTTGCATAGCTCGGACTACAACTCTTATCCGAAGCCCGGCTCGGCTCCTCCGGGGCTGATCATGTATCCAAGAAACTTTCCGAGGTCACTCTTCAGGACAAATTTGTCCGGTTCAGCCTCTTAGCTTGTTCCTCCTCAGTTTTCAAAGCTTCTAGGGTTGGCCTGATGATCCTCAATCCTCCTTCGCTCTTGATGATCATGTCATTTATAGATCTCCATAATCCGCTAACTGATAGAGAACACTCAAGGACCATTCGTCAGTACGCATTCCTACATTCTTCGCTGCGGCCATTACTTTCCAAAGAAAGAGATGCCATACTCGCCATTTAATGCGCCTTTCCAGCCCTCAATCATGAATATTCAGCTGTATCCCTTTAAAGGCACTTAATAAGTCCACCAATTTATATAACGCACTCTGAATCTACCAACCTATCGATGTCAGAAAGTTATGGTAAGAATCCTTCCGCACAAACCTTTACGCCGTAAAGTCAGGTACATCCGCCACATCCCGCTTCAGCTTAGACACCAAGCATTCACGTTACGCCTGTTAAATAATAACTCTTTGGATGGCATCTCGCCTCTTAACAACTTGTCCACTCCCCAACCCGATGGCCTCCCTTTCTACTCAAAATGTCCTCTCTTCTTTTTGCTCATGGGCTCAGAGTTTGGATCAAACGTAAAAACCGTGTACCGGCACTCCGCTAGATCTACCCCGGATATAACCTTCTGCTCCCACGCAAATATATCCCGATATTCTCAAGGAACCGAATGAGTATCGCCTGCTCTTCCGCTCTGTGGTTTAATTGACTCAATACTCGCGATCCCTCATCAAATGGCACACTGATTTCCTCACGTCGCCCTTGTTAGGCTCTCCTCCCAGAACTCAGCATTCTGGTCCCGGGGTCCTCCAAATTTTTCGATTTGAGACCCATCACCCGGGCTCTAATGCTGGCCAGGAGGCTGGTGAGTACCCTTGGCCTTAGTTTGGCTTGACATGATTTCATCCCATATCGTGTTAGAATCATATAGGAGACTGCACCAACTGATAACGCCTCGGCCATCCAATTATGACATTGTAGCCCTTCCAACATGTCCACAATGGTAAACTCCACTATCTTTGCAAACAGCATTGACATTTCACACGGGTCACCATGAGGCTGCCACTCCCAACAAACTCACCACATCCCTGTGAACCTAAGTAGAGGGGCACAAGCATCGTCAGATTCAAGGCTTGGCTCATCTCTCACCCCATATGCATCCAGAATAATATATCCACAAGCTTCCTATGGTCTACCAAAGATGCTTCCTACTCCTGAAATTTACCACCGGGCGCGATCACTAAAGATCTCTTATGTGGGCACTCAATCCCCTCAAATTCCTTTCCTTAGAGAAAGACAGTCCGTAACTGGGCGTGCTCCTCATTGCACCGCATATATGTGCCTCTTTAAATATGTCCGTCTAGCTTATCCGGGGAGTCTCCTCCATGTTGCTGGCCCCATCGATACGAGTGGGATTACCTCCCTATACTAGAGGACCGTCTGGGACTCCCGCCTCCCGATTGAAGCGCCGGTTTACACTCCGCGGCCTCCTTGTGAACGCATTCTTCAACTTCACCTGGCATATGCTTTTCAATCTCTCTATCTTGAGTTATGCAAATTATCCCATTCATGTTCGTGGTATTTATGATACCTGACGATTAAGCCATATCCTCTTGGTCCGAGGGGTCTTCTTCTTGGGAGGTCGTGGTAGCATCCTCTTGTCCTCGATTGCCATGAACACATTCCCCGCCGAGGCATCGAGAGGGGTCAGATACTCAATTTTTGCCTCCTTCACCTCCTTTTTCTTCCTCGGGTCCCCTTGGAGTCATGGTATGCACTCTACGTATGTGTCAGCCTCGAATACTCCTATCAGGGGCACCCGGATCCCGGCCCAGGTGCTCCTCCGCTTTTGATCCGGCCCGCCACGTTTCCTCCATTCAAGCTTCTCGCATCATCTATCCGCCTCTTCACGCCCTCCTCGATCCGCCTCTTCTTTAGGAAGTGACTCTTGAACTTCTGCTAATCCTCAACCCCTCCACGAAAGCTATGACCGCTATCTCTAGTCAGCCTCATGAAGGTTGAATTCTGCCCTGAACAAATCCTCGAAGGAGGAAATCGCCTAATGCTCCTCTACTTAATGGTCACAGGATCTATCATCCTCAGACCTCCCTAAGTAAAGTTATGGTGAACTACCATTTGAGCTCTTCGAAGGAAGTGATGCATCCTTTTGGCAATTGGTTGAACCATTTCAAAGCGGGCCCCGGCAAGACCGGATGGAAAAGCTCCAAAGACACTCCATCGCAGTGTGACGCTTAGAACGACATCTCGATTACCGAAATTTCGAGATGCTGCCGCCCGAACTGCCTTCCCCAAGTGAACTGTAAAAGAGGAGCTTCATGCCCACAAGCATAGTTGCGCCCGATCTCCATCGAAATTCTGGGCTATTCATGCCACCTCTATATATTAGTTCCCTTCGTGTTTGTTCGGCCACCCTATTGGTGAGCCATACACCTTCCTGGCTCCCGCAACGGCAGGCTACTATATCCGTTGCTGAGCCGAGCTGCCGCATCCGTACTGCAGCCTCCCCGGTGGTTTTGTTGACCTGGCCAAGGGCTCGTTTGTCTGCCCTACTGGGAAGTGTGTACGTGTAGGTTTCCTCCCAGACGAATAACGACACCACAGGGGTTTCCTCCCTCAAATAAGTGGAGTTACTTCCTAAGTTGATCCATGACAGTATCGACAATCCGATCAAAGTAGTCCTTGTATCAACCTCTCCCATCTCGGTGCGAAGTCCGGCCTCAGCAATGGCTCTTCCTGACCCAATGTACCTGTCCCCTCGAACATTTGGTGCCGCCAGACATTTAGGTTCTAGCAACATCCCCTAGAGGTGATTATCGTCTCCATTTGGATTCATCTTCTAGAAAAGAAAGGGTTATGACTTTCTAATGCAAGTCTCCCACTGTGGTCGCCAATGATGACCTGGTCCGGTTTCACAGTACTGATGGTACCTTCCAAGTTGTGTCTGATACACTTGATCCAAATGGAGAAGCCTACAAACAAGGACCGCCAAGCCCACCAAATACCCGAATTAATGCTCAAGAAAAGATCGGTTTTATAGTTTCTATAATAGATTTTGATATCAAAGTGAAATTACTTGATTTTTCTCAAGGGTTTACTCTTATAGGTGGTTGACTATTACCTTTATCGAAGTTCTGTTGATTCCCCCATTACTAATGTGCAGTAATGGTTCGGCTCAATTTGTCAGTAATTATGGTCTTCAATGCTATCCATAATTGTCTTCTAATTGAGCTCATCCTAATGACACATTGATTGCATTCCCATTTTATGAACCAATGTGACGGCTTGACCTCTCTTTGCATATGGTCTCACCCCTTGGTCCATCTCTTGGCTCAGTCCATTTATCTGATCTCTCGATGGTCTAATCCATGGTATCCAATCACTTTTTGACTCACCCTTGAACCAGCCCATTACTTATGCTAATATCACTCATATGATAAAAAAGTGGCTCGATATAACTCCATTGAAAAAAAGACCTTGAAAAAAATTTAAATTGCTTTAGTTTTTTGGCCCATTCCCGTAAAGATTCAATCTTTCGGCGATCACCAAATTTTAGGCTTCATAGGACGAAAAAATGAAATTTTTTCTTAGCCTATATTATGAGAAAGTGGCTTATCATGACAACATTGAGAAACAAACAAATCCTCCAAAAACTTTTAATTTTTTGGTCTGCTCCCAGAAAGACACACTTTCTGATCACCAAATTTTGGGCCTCAAATGATGAAAACATGACTTTTCTCTAGGACCATATTACGAATTACTGACCAGCAAAAAAAGCCTTTCAAAGAAATTTAAGTTACTTTAATTTTCTAGACCCTTCCTGTAAAGATTCAATCTTTCAAGGATCACCAAATTTTGGGCCTCAAAGGACGAAAAAATGACATTTTTTCTTAGCCCATATGGACGATCTGTCCAGTTTTTTAAATATAGGTCGATCACAAATCTTCCAGTAACTTGTTTCTGATACGCCTTTTGTTCCATTACAAAAGTTCCTGAACAGGACTGCCATGCCGCCGAAACACATCAAGTCATTGTTGACCGAAAGAGTTTAGTTGCGAAAGATAGATAGTATCAAAGTGAGCTTACTTGATTTGGTTTCAAGGTTTATCTTTTATAACTATTCGAACGGTTACTTTGGTCGAGCCTTGATGGCTCATTCATCACCGATTAATGATTATGGGGCTCATTAGGGGCTAAAAATGTATGGTCTTAATTAACCCCTAATGATTTAATCCAATCAAGAAGCAGCCTTCTCTTAGCGTAGTCAAAAGCCCCCAGCCCACTTAAGTCAAGCTGTGCTCTGGCCCATTCACGGGTCCAGGTCTATTTATTTGGTCCTCCCTCCATGATCATTCTTCGCATTTGCCCCCAAACCCGTCCATTTTCTATGGGTCGGATCTCGAATATGGGTGGGCCTTTTCAATTCCACGCACCAAACAGTGCCTTAGTATCTCCCCTACATGTGTCAGAGGCGTTTTGTCTCGGATCTCGAATACGGGTGGCCCGTTTGCCATTTCACTTCTTGGCCATCATTGCATGCTGTTTATAGGCACCACCTCTCTCTCTTCATTATCATCCCTTTTGAATTTGAAAGGTCCTTGATGCTCTATAAATCCGAGAAGATCACAAAGATTGCTTCACCTTACTTTTTGCAACTTCCACTTCATCTTCTTCGCCGCAATCCTCTTAGCTTTCCCCAAAGATTTCTTCTGCCCATGGCTCGTACAAAATGTACACTTAGAAGGTTATCCCGTCCCCTAAGAGGGAAAAAGCCTTAGGGGGAGTGAAGTTTGCTTGTCCTTCTCCCCTAGCTTCCCTTCCACTTCTTACTAGGCCAACGAGCGGTGTCCCCGTCACCCAAGCCTTCCCGACAGGCCACGACGATGTCCTCTCTCCCCTCACTGGATTAGGGGGATTATGTAGAGGATGTCCAACCTGGGCCTTGGTCCTCAAGCTTCCCATGAGGCTTCTCGGTTATAGCTAGAGGTAATCCTTTGTCTTTGTTTCTTTGCGATTTTCTCCCCCATTTTTTCCCTCGCTTCCACACCGTGATTTACTCCCTTTCTATCTTCCTTTCGTGCCGCTCAGTTTGTTTAAGCAAGGGAGATGGCCACACCCTCTTGTCCCAACAAACTCAGGATCTACACGAGGAGCTAGCCTGGGAACGCCTCTGCCGGGGGCCTGGAGAAGGAGCCTGTGCCCAGTCAACACCTCAGAACATGGCCTGCAAGGACCTCGGGTGAGGCTATGAGGCTCAGTGAGATGGATGCTCAACTGTGCCAATGGGAGAGGGGAAGGTCCATGGTTTATCTCCAAGTGACACCACATCGGTGCCAGATCGGTGTTTATCCTATCTGACTTTGTCCCTAATCAAGCAAGACCGAGCTCCAACACTCCCGCCCTAGTCAAGAGGTAAATAGCATCAAGGCGGTTGGACAACACGTGCCCTCACCCCATTGACCAGATCCTTCCAGCCCATTAGGTTGATGATTTATTACTTTTTTTTTATATGTAATCTTGTACTCTTCCTAAAATATTTGGCTAATGCAACTTCCACTCTTCACTTCTTCGCCTGCATTTGTCTTATTTCCTTGCTCTTGCTTCCTTTTGTTATAGTTCCCTTTTAACGTCTATTTGGTACTACACCTAAATGTTGCTTGGTTCACTCTTCCGACTTAGGTCAGGAGGATCCAAATTGCTTAGTAATACTAGGGTCCTATCTTAAAAGAGTTTTGTATCCCTATTTATTCCTTGCGTTCCTGGATTCTCCCTCGTGCCCTCTCAGCATTTGACGCGGAACCTTTGCGATGGGTGATTGTACATGGACATCCCTTTTACCTTAACTCCTGTTCAACGTAAGATTCTGTCTTAATCAATGCGTAGGATGTACTCAAACAATTAGATAGATTTACATCAATTTGTTTTATCCGCCGGGTTCCGCTTTGCAATGGGCATAATTGATAATTTCATCCACATGGAACTTTTATTCAAATTTTTAAAGACAGCTTCTGATTGAACCCAATCTTTTATTCAAAAATAACAAAGGGAAATACAAAGACGTATTTATCCGTAGTATCTCTGCGACATGCCTGGCGGTCAAAGATCACCTGCTGCTCATCAGCTCATACGTGATCGCCCCACGATCCTCCGGAACGAGGTATGGCTCCTCCTACGTGACTTAACTTCCCAAGCTTCCCATGGGCGACACCTTCGTGCCTTTGAGGACCAAGTCTCCACCAAGAACCTGCCTCCTACCTTTGTTGTAAATTTAGTCGCCACTTTCATTTCTATCGTGCCATTTTGTCGACGACGTAATTTTTCTTCAAACATGTCCAATTTGAGCCGCAACCTCGCGACATCGCCAACTGACAATTCGGCCGCGGTCCAAGTGAATCTCCACCGGTAGCAGTGCAGCGGATCCGCATAATTCGCATCAAAAGGGTTTCGCCCGATGGCCAGCGTAGTCCGAAAGCGACTATGGTATCGTGCTGTGGAGCCTTTGTCCCAACAACCTCCCTCCTCCTGTGAGACGCGCTCTTGACACCTCAAGCATCACCTGCCCACTTCTACTTGTCCTCGGGCTTCTGCATGACACGGAAGCCGCTCGGTGTTCTATACCAGCCCCAACACATGTCTTCAATCTTTCCGGCCATGAATCAGGTCAAATTGTTAAGGATCAACACTCTGTACCGATCAAAGATTCCTTCAGAACTGGGTACACTCCCTTCTTGGTCTTTGTCATGAAATGCTTAGCTTCTACCCATTTGGTGAAGTAGTCCACTACTAATAAAGTGTACTTTGCATCCGGTGTCTCTGGAAGTGTCCCCACAATGTCCACACCCCACTGCGGTTATATCATCAGTACGCCGATCATCTCAAGTGGAGGTGTTGGAAAGGGATGCCGGGCTTACCTTGGATGTTTGGCCACATTGCCGACATGGTCCCGCCATCCTTAGCTACAAGCGTAGGGAAGAATATCCTGATCGTAGGATCTTCTCGTCCGAGCCTAGTGTCGTTCTGACAAATCTTCCAAAGTCGAAGCTGATATGCCTTGTCTAAACGAGTTCCTTACAAAAACAAGGCACGGTTGTCCGCCGAAACACTCCGACGATCAAGTCGTAAGAATCGGACGAATGCTTTAGTTTATGAAAGTAGAGTATTTGGGTATCAAAGTGAATTTACTTGATTCGCTTCGTTTACCATTTATAGCTATTTGAATGTTATTTTGGTCGAGCGCCTCATGGCTCATTCACCACCAATGATTACGCGGCTCATTGCGGGTCGTAATGTTGGTCTTAATTACCCCTTAATGGAGTCAATCAACCGCTTGTACTAACGTATTCTTCACCGGTTTTACAACTCAACCTACTCTTTGCTTGGCTTTTGCGCCCGCTCATTCACTCGGATGTCCATTTTATTTGGTCCCCCTCCATGATCCTTCTGATTTAGTTCAATCACCGACCTGCAACTGATCACCCCATTTAATCATGAGAATTTATCACCATATTATGACCCCATTGAGAAACAAAAAAATCCTGTGAAAAAACTATTGGAAAAATATGCATATAACTTGATTTAAAACTTTAACCAAAACATATTTTGTACAGGATCTATTAGGTAAGCCAAACTATTTAACTAAATAAAATTGGAGAAACTTACAGATCTCGAGCGGAAGCCTATCAACAAATCTTTCATAACTTCTCTCCTATGAATTCCAATTTGAGCACTCCAATTGTAGCGCCTATCGTCCACACCGTATAGGTCAATCCTATATTTGGGTTCGGCTTAGCACCAAAATTGATGAAAATCAAATCAAGAACCTTATTCTTGACTTGATATTTTCGGCCACCATAGATGGAGAAAGAGGGAGGCAGACGTTTGACATAGTCAAGGCACACAACTCATATAACATAGATAGTTATATACGCAGATCTAAGAATGGCTAAACTTCAACAGTTCTAATCAAAATTCATAGGACACAGATATACATATCTTCTATGATTTTGTCAAATCACCGCTTATACAACCGACAGCCCATAAGATTGATTGGACTTACTAAATCCATGATCCAAGAAAATCAATCAATCACTATGCTGGTCATCAAATGCTAGTTACTCCAACACCATCAGCATCTGACCAGGAATATTGTCTATCTTATGTTTCTAGACTTGAAGAGGTTCTCTTGTCAACACTTACATGTTGCCTCTCTAGAAACTATAAACTTGCCTTGGGATTTATTATTTCAACCAACTGTGAAACAATAAATGACTATACGAATGAATTATGCATTTATATATTCAATTAACAATCAGATTGTAAAACAAGCATTACCTTGTTCCATCAATTATTTAACTTATTTCGTAGCAAATGAACTAGCTCTACCGAACCTTGCATCATTCAAGTTTCTTCTTCGTTCTCGTGAAATCAAACCTTGATTTAATCACAGAAGAATATATCAACTCCGAGATGCTTGCTCAAGTCCACACGTGGAACCTTTAAGCTTGCATTAAACTCTTAGGTCTTTTAAGACATGTAAAGCTGGAAGGGTAATGATCACAATCATATCATAACCCAGAATACTACTTACAAGTAGGCTTTCCATCCATCTGCTCGCTTTCAACCATGGAATCAGCGATGGATAAGATTATCCTAGTAGTCATACATAGCCATGTGCAAAATGGATTTTAAGCCTTTTGCCACAAGCTTTGCTTTGAAACTGTGGACATTACCATCTGGGTCTAGTTTCCCCTCAAATACCCACTAGTTAAGTGTAACAAGGACAAAACCTCGTTTTGGTATATGTAAAGACTATTTCAGGTTTTATGGCAGTTAGCCATTTCTCGGGTTAACTAATCGGGTAGGTTTACAACACAATTGAAGTGTGTTAAAACACATCTATCTTATTAAATGCATATTCTTTAATAACAATACCAATAATACAAATTGAGTGGTAATGTCGTAGTACTGAGTTCAAGTTTCTTTAGTTTACTCTCCAAGCATACAATACTCAGTCCCATTCATGAATTACTTGGCTAATGAGCGTCTACACGTGGACAACTGGGCCCATGACACTATTCCTACATTCGCCTGCAAAGCACTAACAACTCATCCATTCCAATGGAATCTCTAAGCACTTTCATTCTCTTAAAGTTACTACAAAACATATTTCAAATCCGCGTGAATATCTTTAGTAAAATCCTACAATTCTTATTATGGGAATTGTGTTATATCATGGTCGTGATGTACAACACATGACTGCATTCCATCTCCGCCCCCAGTCGGCCGCCTGCCGAGGAGAGTCACTAAAATCAGAACACCGTGAGTCACCAAACCGATGGATCTAATTTCGCTTAAAACACAAATTGCTTCATCCTAAAATGCGATCACGATTAAATTTCCCAATCAAAACAGTTTTTTAAAATTTATAGTCCATCACCGACATCGAAACGAATTAACCCATATATATATACAAAACATATCACAAAAGAAAGTAATGCTGCAAGCATACAAAAGATGATACATACTGTATTCGAATATTAAAAATGACAACAAATTGACAAGGCTAAAGTTTCAAAAGGGAAATACAAATAATCAAAAATGGGCTTGGATAACACATCAAAATCGACGCTGGTGGATCTCTCGCCACCCGATGCTCGGCATACCCACTGAACAAAACTTCAAACAGCCTCTGGCTCAATCACCGCCAACCTCCGCACAAATGCAATGCCGCCCAATGCGGTAGCGTAAGTCAAGCTAGTGAAACTTAACATGTGCTAACTCACCATACGGGAACGCAGACAAGAAACATAATGATAGCCACACATGAATGAAATACACATATGTCTGTGACTATCTAATCAGTCACACATCGTGAATCCTGTAAAGAAAGTCTCATACATAATACACATAGATATCATGTGAGGTTTCAAGAAACACACAATTTAGAAAGACATCAAGTTACTCAACAACGCATCGAACTCTAGCAATACGTAACTGAACAAGTACTGAT
>JADFUC010002077.1:0-136261 GCA_019722365.1 Lithospermum erythrorhizon | reverse complement strand
TCAAATTTAAAAAATTATAATATATAATACTCCCATGTTCGAAGATGCTCGATTTCTTTCACATCTCGATGAACTACAAAAGCAAGGTTGAGAATCTTATAGCAAACTTAGTCAGGATTAGAGACCTTCGATAGACAGATCGACCACCATTCAAAACTGTGAACATAAAATAGCATTATGTATAATAATTCAATATGATGATAAAATTATACAAACAAGAATAATTTACACAGTGATTTAGTAAAGTCGTTGCCTAATAGCCATTTTGAGGCCAAAAGATCACTGACATTTACGTATGTTGGTGATGCTATAACTACACTATCATGACGTCTAGGTTCATTTTTTAACCATTAACACAAGGTAATGTGACTTTTCATCGTCTAAGTGGACATTTCATTCTCATAAAATAAAGAAGGATTCAAATAGTTTCACCACATGTGAAATATACAGCCGGTATTCCATCTTATCAATAAGCTCAAAATTGTACTTTTCTTTCTTATACAAGAAAGCCTTTTGAATAGTCTCTTTGCGTATCCAGGGGCTTCATAAATGTATATCTCATTCAGAACTTTTAGACTGCTCCATCGATAATTGCCAACATAGTCGAAGTGGACCACCAATCTTAAGAAAGATCACTGTAAGTATTTCTCAAGACTTGCATCATAATAATTTGTTTCACGTTGTGCCCCAATTTCTTTTAAAATTTTGCTTTGAAAGGATCTTTCAATTTTGTAAGGAAACCTTTTCAGTGTAAGGAAACCATTCATCAAATTAAAGATATCTTTTCAATTTTTTTATCTCATGGAACCTTTTCAATGTAAAGAAACACATGTAGCCATTGTGTCTTAGTGACCTAACCATTTTTTTTGTTGATGGTATACTTTAAATGTCGAAGCTCGAGTTTAGTTTGATCATAAATGTAACCCTTTACCCCAATAGTCCTTTAGATTGTCTTCTTGAACCTTGGAAATTTTGAAGATGTCTTCAAACATATCAAGTCTAAGCAATGTGCTTGCCAAGAGTGTCCAAAAGAGATATGGATGCTGCTCAGTAACTTACCGTGTGTTTGTTGTGGGTGACTTTGAACAACAATTTTAGGTTAATCTGTTGATGAATTTGCTAAACAATTTACACATCTTTTCTCCAGATTTTGAATAGGAAGAAGCATCAACCGTATCCACAAAACACTCCCCTTTAATTATTCACCAGAAATTAATGAGTACTCTCCCGTTCTATCAGTCGACCATCGACCCGTCGATGTACAATCATATTTCTTTGCCTCGGCCGTATGTTCAGCATCCTTTCAGCATTCTTTTCTTTATCCAAAAAACTTTTCTCGGCTTCGTAGTATGGCAGGAAGCCATATTTGGACCATATTGCCCGATGGCCTCAATTCTCATTGAAAGATTATAATTGGCAGTGTTGAATGCAATTCGGCATTGTACATCCGCTCGAGAACACATAGTTTCTTGATCACTCAGTTGCTTTCTTTATGTTATCAAAATTCATTATGTTCTTTGACACTCTTACACTTTTTGAGCACCTTCCTACCTATAGTAAATCCATTGCAGGCCACCGTACCGAGGGGACACCTGGTTTAATACTAATACTTCAAACTGTATCTTCTTAAATGACTATGAATGCGTCATTATACTTCATTTACTTGATTAGTTATTTTGTAATAACCGTTCCGTATGACGTTATTGTAATATTATTTGGGGTTAGAGTTAAAATTTATGTTTGAGTTGTGTTGTTAAGCAAGGGCGAAACTAAACCCGGCCGAGCGAGAACTAGCGATTCTTGAGATATTTGCCGGACTCCTGGGTAGTTCTTTTAAATTATATCCCAATGCTTAATGCATCGTCATAATCTTCTTAACTTTCTTTACTAGACATAGCGCCCACCACTTTTTTCCTGAAAGATTTCTTCCATTTCTTCCTCATGCTTAAGCTTTGGTCTAAATTTCTGGGAGAGTTTCCCGGAGGAGGTCATCCTCGTTTTAAGGTAGAAGTTCGAGTCTTTTGGAGTATTTCTTGAGTTTGAGGATGTTGACTTTTTGGGTAATTGAGTTGACTTTGAGTTTTTATAATGATAATGATATAGAATCGCCATCTAAGCTTAGATTATCGTATAAGAGGTGATAATAATCGGTTATGGGGTTGAGGAAATTGTTGAGGATTATAGTGTTGGAAATCAATTGATTCCCTTTATTATGCGATTGAGATAATTGTATCGATTAAGATTTCTTGGGTTGGTTAAATGTGAATTCTTTGGAACTTAGTGTTCACTTAGTAATGTGGTATATTACTAGTGTGAGTTACCGTGATAATTTAAGGTTATGACGTTACTAGATCACACTCATTAATCGTTATGATAATAATATTGGTCAATTATTATTATTATCTATTTATTATCGAGAATAGAGAGTCCTTTTGCTCTGATGATATTAGAATAATATTTCATGAATGAAATTAAGCGAGACTGTATATTGAGAAAATGTATTTCTCATTTATATATTGTCAAATATATGTTGATGAACATGATTGGTTAAAGCTTGCAAGGTTAATCAATTAAGCAATTGAAATCGATGAATAACTTGATAAGTTGATAGATAGTATTCGTTGATATTTTAATTGACTTGTTAAGTTAATTAAGTAGAACAACTCACTAGTAACTTCGTTATTTTAATTAGAAGCTCATAGCAGTGCAATTAAGTTAGCGGAGTTAAGCGATTTCTTAATGAGTTAGTACTTGAGTGGAATTTTGGGACTGGTATTTGGCAGGGGATTGGGTTTTCGCTGACATTAGAATCACAAAAACCTCCCTCCCCTCTCCCGAAAGTGCCGCCCACTCTTGGTGAATTGGAAGAGTTTTCTCTTCGATTCATTCATCTCAAGCTACAACGAGTTGATCTGGGTCGTTTATGGTGTGTGCAGTAGGGACATCTTTGATTGTTGAGCAGGCATTTGGAGAGGATAGAAGGAGAAACTCACGCGAGGCGTCTTGAGGAGTTGGTTTCATTTAGTGCTTAAGTTTGAGATGGCAAACTCTTTTTTTATTCATAATTACAATTATGTGTTTTAGATTAATTATATCATTTTGAGGATCGGGATGTATGGTGGTGTTTATCACCACAAATAAAATTCATACTAGAGTTCCTACTGAGGTTGTTCATTTATCTAATTGATTGTGTTGACATAGTTGTTAGTTAATTTTGATTATTTCATGATTTATTATATTCAATTGATAGATATATAATATGGCTTAACCCGTTTATATATATTTCACATGGGTGAATCATCGTTTCATGTATTGATTTTTGATGATTTGAAGTTTATTAATTATTTCATGATTGAAAGGATTAAAGTGTTGATTAATTTACATTTTAATTTGAGATAGAATCATTTCGATTTATAGTGAGATTTAGAAATTTCAGAAAATTCTGAAATTAAATCTAGTCATTCTTGACCGCTTAGTCGTACTGGTGTTTTCAAATTTTTTGAATTTTTTTAAGTACCAAAAATTCATTTAATTTTGGATTGTTTTAGTTTATTCGAAAAACTAAGTGTTTTCTAAATTCCACTTGGGCGTGTTCAATAATGATATTGTTGATGTTCGAAAAATCTGAAGATGTTTTAATTTTTAGGGCCTCCAAAATAATATTTTTCAAAGTTGCGATTAATTGGAAAAGCGAAAAGCGAAATGAATTACCAAAAATCGGTCGCCTTGAGAGCCTGCGAACCGCCTCAGGCGTCGATTGCCGGGTACACATTCGCCACACAGGCTGTCAACTTCTTCGGACGTCTCTGGCTTACCGGCTGGCGGTAATGTCGATCGTGGGTGGCAGCGACGGCGGTTTCAGTCGTTAGAGTTCGTAGTAGTCGTTTTTAAACCACTAAATGTATTTTATGTAATTATTTTTGGTTTAAATTTATTAGTAATTATTAATTTCGGTTTAAATGTTAAATCTCATTGCATCAGATGATTGAATATATCTTGATGACATTAAATTTGATTTATATTTCTCTTTCATAATTATTTTCATTAATTGATAATTTTTGAAAATATTTTCACAATAACTTTAAATTTTAATTTAAGATTAAATATATGAGTACTTATTCATGATTAAGTGGCTGATAATTATTGTAATAATTATCTCATTAATCATCTAGTCTGTTAAAAATTTACATTAATTGACAATTAATTGTAAAATAATGGGTAATTAATTGATCGATTATGAACCGTTTAATCTACATTTAAATTTAATATATATGACATTAAGTGAATTTATTTGTTTTAATGTTTTGTCCATATATATTGTTATGGAATGGAAAGGAGGTATTTAGATATATTGATATAATTTATTAGATTTCACGATTATATGATCTTAGGGAAATGTTATTAGCGGCCTGCGAGTGGTATTTTTTTATTCTTGTATTCATTTACCCTGAAGCCTACGTCTTGTCTAAGTTGGGTTAGAGTAGTAGTATGTCTTCTTTGTGGCATTGAAAATAACATTTCACAAAGGCAGAGAAGTTGAGTTTTCGAGTCTTGAAGAATCTGAACTTAGCAACTCTAAAGTCTTTGTAATAGGACTTTTATGTTAGCATTTCTCTTGTTAAGAGAGTGAGTGTATGTAGGTCTAGGGTCATATCTATATCTCTAGTAGTAATTGTTATTTATTTTTTCATGTTGTCTTTGTGTTGGCTTTGAGATATGTGTAATCCGTGCGTTGTTAAATAAAGTTAAATAACATTAATCTAAGCGATTAAAATTTAAGCTTAGCGTATCGAGCCAATTTTTAAAGTTGTGAAATCGGTTGCGTTATGCGGGCCTGTGTGTGTGATGGCAGTGTTCTGGTCTTTAGCTTGTAATGATGGATGTGTTGAAGTGAATTCCTTGCGTTATTGAGAACTGGGATGATCGCTCAAATGCTTATTGGTTTAATTGGTATCTTAACGGTTTGTGGAGATACAAAATCGGGGTAGCATCTGTATATCTTGGTAATGAGGATTGTGAACTTTGGTACCTTCATGTGCTTATGGTGGTTGTCTTTACTATTATACGATTCAAGAGAAATGTATCTTGATGTTACTTGGAGTCAGTATAATAGATCTTGATACACTTATTGCATTTTGTGAGATTTGAAATGCAATTATATTTACAATTCTCTGTTGTTTATTTAAGTTCGTATTTCACCAGTATGTCGGCATGGTTCACCTGTTTATTCACGTTCATTGGTAGAAGCCCAAATCGTAGCGTTATAATGTGAAATAAAATAAGTTAAGGAGAAATCCGAGATGACTTGTTGAAATAAAGAAGTGTTGATGCGTCTCGGCCATTTGCGATGGGTTGTATGCTAATAGAGGATAAACTTTTAAATACCACAAAATGTCTTCAAGACTTGATTGATCATGTTGTCACGTTGCATGAACTTTGGTTCAAGTGAACAAAATTCCATGATATGATTGAAGGATAATTAATTTTGATTGATCAAAGGTGATGATGCTATGAACCGATATATGCATGTATAGCCACCCAAACCAAGCCTTAAATAATAAATAGTTTGATCTCTTTTATAGCCGATTGAGAAAAAACGTAGATGATCTTGAGCGTTGTATCCTACATTTCAAAGACATGTGATTGGTATTGGTTTTCTCCCAACATGATGAACATGGTTCATGTGGTGTGATGAAACAAAAACATGGTATGTATAACCAAATAAGCAAATTATCTGTGTGTCGATTTTCGCGTCACTTATGCGGATGGTGAACATGGAACTATAAGTTGAAGTTAATGATTCAACACGTTATTTCGAACTTCAAAGCATAGAAAGAAGTTTTAAATGATAACATTTAGGAATTGAAAGAGATTTGATTAAATATCATATCTCAAATAATTTTGTTGTCAATTGTAATGTCTTGCATTTGGGCTATTAGTGTCGAGGAACACTAGTTTTGACTCACGTGATTTAATCATGGATATGAGCCAAGTATATGACATTTGGGAGACAAGATACAAAAGTTATCGAGATCTTGTGTAATGATAGCGAATCATTATAAGAAGCGCGGTTTTAAATCTCGGCAGAAGATGGTTGGGATTCTAAACTATTTTCTTTGCACTTAAGAGTAGAAAAGATATGTTTACAGGAGTTTTCCATGGTGATTACGATTAAGGTATTACTCTTCTTCTTTAAAAGGACACCTTAACAACAAGCGATTGAATAATCTTATGGATAATATTTCGAAACAGAAACTTGAGTATAATCTTGAAAAGACAGACTAAGTCGACTTCTTTACTTAGGCTTGGTGAGAGGTTGGTAATCATAAGTTTGTATGTTTACATACAAGTTAATTGAAGATTTGAGTCAAATTGAATGATACATCGAGTTGATAAGGGTATAGGAAGGACCATATAGACTCTGGTTGAGTGTGTCGTCGATATAAGTAGTATATCTCATCGAAGAATGAGAACTTGTCGTCCCAATATTAAAATGTGCTGATGCAGAATCGTAATTAAGGAATTGTATTTAATGAAGTCAAAACACAAATGGATGAGATCTTTCAATTTCATATATAAGATAATTTCATTAACGCCCAGATGTGTCGTTAGTTGAGTGATCTGATAAGGATTGTGTTTAACGTCATTTGAAACTTACAAAAGAATGAAATAATTTTACATATTAAGGTTCTTTCATACCTTTAAATTAATTTATTCATATTCAAGCGTGAGGACAACTCCAGAGTTGTGTTTGATAAACAAACTAAAGGGAAATGTCTAGTATAGGATAAGTTAGTATGTATTTGTGGTAGACGCTGCAGTCCAAGTTGATATTAAGTCATTTTATAACGAAGGAAAGGCGGTATTTATTTCCATCCACTAGTGTTACTTGATTTATTGTACATATAGAGTCTTTATGAAGTACAAATAGTGGGAAATAAATATGTGACTGAATCTTCAAGTGGCTAGTAGGAGATGCGAACCAATAAAACCATTCGGTTATATCGAGGTATCATAAGATGCATTTAAAGCTAAATGCGGTGATATAAATAACATGAATAAAATAATACTCCAATAAATGACTTGAGGTCATTTAAATGAAATAAGATGTGAATGTGTGTTGAGTATAAAACTACATTTTATCTTACAGATTCATTAGGAGTAAGAGCCCCGTTCTATACTACTTTCTAGATGGTGAATCATCGAAGTAATAAATGTATTCTCATTAAATGAACAATCAGGTCATGAATGAGCATTTAATCATGCATTTGGTTGTAAAGATTAAACATATTCGTTGGTTGGTATACTCATGTTTATTTAAAACTTTTCTTGTGCTATTCCTGGTTGTAACATGTGGGTCTCATGAAGTTATCAAATGTTCTAAGTAATGATCAATGATGATGGATATATGACATTGTTATTAGACTCGTCTCGGCGAGAATGTAAAAGAAAGTTTACATGCTACTAGAATCTAAAGTTTAAGCTCAAGATTGAGTATAATGGAGTTAAATTCCTCACTTTGTCTTTGTTGAAATCAATAAGAATCGAGTGATGAAGAACAGGTAAAGCTTAAAGGTTAATGGGATAGCGCATAAAGATGTTTTATATACACTAAATGTTGAATAAATCTTCCTACTGACCTTAAAAGTTATAGTAGTGATTAGATTAACATGCGTTGTGAGCCAATTTCATATATGTGTTATATCTTTATGATTAGTCACATTATATATATGAGAGCTTGCATGACATTTGCTTACAATTAAGTTTAAGATATCTGGCTTCGGGGTGATTGAAATCTATAATAGATTAAATTACATAAATAAATGATTCTCTTATTGTGTTTAGGATTAATCTACTTAGTAAGGGGCCTCTCGTTAATAAAATTGGTTGAAGTCTATTACATGGTGATATGATTACTTGCATTATCTTGTCGAGGTCATGTGTTGTGCACACTTAACTATAGCGTAGCGTAGGTCAGTGATTAAGGTGTGAAGTTTTACTAAAGGTATTCAGCAGTTCGAATACGCTTGGTAGTAACTTTAAGAATAGAGTAACTATAGTTACATGGAATACTAGATCGATTGTTGATCTTTGCATGGCAGATATGATAATAGCATTATGGGCCGATTGTATAACAGAAAGCTATTAACCAAGAATTTCTAATAATAGTGCAATTATCTTCGATAAAGTAAACTAAAGGAAACTTGAACTTCCATTATTACAACTTGACAGTCAATTTTGTTGTGTAATGTTGTTAAAAATGTATATGCATTTAATAAGACAAATGTGTTTTAACACCTGCTTTTGAGGTTGTGTTGTAAACACCGATAGAACCACAAATAAGTGGTTGAAATCCATTTTGATCATAGTCATGCATGATTATGTCAGGGTAATCTTAGTCATCAATGATCCCTTGGTTGAGACGGACTAATGAATGTAAAGAGCGCTTGTAAGTAGTATTTCGGTAAGATGTGATTATAATCCTTATCCTCTTCATTTTATATCATGAAATGATCTAAGAAGTCATACGGCTCAAAGGTTCCATGTGTGAATTTAAGCGTCATCTTGGAGTTGAATCTTCCCACAGTTGACCAAGTTTGGTTTTCACGAAGGCAATGAAGGAAGCCCAGGCATTGGCAAGTTCGGTGGGAGCTAGTTCGTTCACTTCTGGAATAAGTTAAGTAATTTATTAAATAAGTTCCTTTGTGTTTTAATACAGATTGTTAACTAAAACTAAATGAATGCGTGATTAGTTTCATATAGTCACCGGTATTTATTTCACGGGCGTTGAAGTATATAATATACATGTATTATCTCGATTAATTGAAAAGTTGCCGTCCACGATTGATGTGCTTGGTGGAATCTTGATAGTTGAGGCGTAAGCGTCATGTATATTCTTGTAGTGTTTGATTAGTGATCGAATTGATCACGTTAACTCTGAGACTGGAGGAGGAGATCAATCTTTGTGTTTACCGGTCCTATATTGGGAGAGTGGCAAAAGCGAATTCATAGAGAAAGATATGTATATCTGTGTCCTATGGTATGTTTGGGAATTTTAGGTTCGGCTGATTCTTATTTTCTGATATATATACGTGTTATATGAGCTGCACTTTGACTATGACCCAGCCGTACGCATGGCAGAGTTCTCTTGGCGGCGTATATTTGATCAGATGAGAATATAACGATAGATGTTGATATATTAGGAGGATCCGTCCCTTGATATACAAGGAAGATGCCGAGGCCTCTCATGTGATTGAGTGTGATTGGTTTATATATTGCCATGCGTCTTATTAGGTTAAATACTCGAGTAAAGTTGTAGGTGTTCGCGGCCTGCTTCTTATGGTTAGCCCTCGACTAGAGATCGGCGTGATAAAAGGAATTGTATGTCGTCCCAAGGTGATGGGAGTGTTGGAAATCGTAGTGGTACTTTTATTATGCCCATTAGAGACAGTGTGTATCAATTCATTCTGGGGTTAGTTGAATTCTTGAACTATTTTTCACCTTAGTAATGAGTATTACTAGTGTGGGTTCGTGATATTTAAGGGGTTATATGGGTGCTAGATCTTGCTAGGTGTCGTTATGATAATAGTAATTGGTCAATTATTATTATTATACAACACTAATATCACGAGCCTGAAGGTCCAATACAATGATATTAGACTAATATTTCATGAATGAAATTAAGCAGGAAACTTGTATATTGAGAAATGTATTTCTCGATATTTATATATTTGTCAATATATGTTGATGAACATCAATTGGTTAAACTTGCGAGTTTAATCAATTAAGCGATTAATGTCGATGAATAACTTGATAAGTTATTCGATGGTGACTTCGTTAGTATTTTAATTAAACATTGTAAATTGATAAAATGAAACAGCTAGCTAGTAACTCATTATTTAATTAGAAACTCATGCGGTCTAATTAAGTTGGATTCTTGATTTCTTAATGAGTTGTAGCGAGAATTGGAATTTTGGGACTTGGTATTTGAGAGGAGTTAGGTTTTCATGACCCAAGTCACAAAAACCTCCCGCTTTCAAAAGTGCGCCCTCTTTGGTGAATTGGAGGGTTTTCTCATCCTTGGCTACAGCGAGTTCGAGTCTACCGATTAGTTTCCCTCTTGGGTGCTCTAGAGGGACATCTTTGCGGTGTTGAACAAGCGTTGGAGAGGATGGAAGGGAACTTCTACGTTGGAAATCAATGAGGTGGTTCGTTTATTATGCCAGATTCTTTGACGATTGTGTGATTCATTTACAGTTGGGTTAAATGTGATTATGAACTTAGTGTTCAAACATGGTATATATTACTAGTGTGGGTTCTACGTGATAATTTAAGGGGTTATAATGATTCTTTAGATCTTTTCAGTTAATCGTTATAATAATAGTAATTGGTGTTATTTATTATTATAAAACTACTATTATTGAGCCTAGAAGGTCACACCATTGAGTTATATTGTGTAAATTAAAAGAACTATATAATTGAAATATATTTCTGATTACAAGGGATACGTTTTATGTAGGAATATCGATTGAATGAATAGAATCAAATTAAATAGTTATTTAATTGGTTCAAGCCAATTTTAGTATTTATCTGATAACTTGAAGATTGTGATATTGACTTCGTTACTATTTAATTAAGCAATTAAATAGTTGACTAAAATGTGACTAAATTGGTGTCTTAACGAATAATGACCTAGCAGTCGAGCTAATCTTAGCGGAGTTAACATCAGGACTTGTTTTAACTGTACATATGAAACTTTAGGGTTTTCGTCATAAGTTTTTTGTTTTCTACAAAACTAGTAATTATTTTTAACTTTGAAAATTCTCCCAATTTTGGGGTTTTTCTATTTGTTCGTCCTTGTTTACAATTCTTAGATTGGTTCTTGAAGTTAAACCCTCGCAGGGTGTGAAATTATTTGAGATATATCATCTGATTGATGATATTGACAAGTGAAGGAAAGTCAAATTACGTTGTAATTTGAGGCGATAATGAATTTTGGTGGAATTTACTCATTTGTAAGTCCTCATTCGCCTGTTAGATATATGTTTTTTGTGAATAATGTAATGATCTTTTAAGTCTGGAACTAGTTGTAATTACTCCTATACTCATGTAGTAATTTTCTTGATGGCATATTAGGCTAGTCAAGTTGCTTTACATTATTTATTTTATGCTTGTTTGTGCCATAATTTTTTATTTGATTAATTCTTGTTAATATATTTAATTGATAAATATATGATAATCACCTTGTTCTTTATTATTGATTTGCATGTTCAAGTTTATGATGATGTATTATCATATTTTGTTAACATGGTTTGTTTTCATAAATTAAAAGGGCCGATTTAATTGATTTTGTTTCAAAGCGAGTTTTTGTAAAAGCGTGTTTGGGCGTGTAAAATTTTTGTAAAATTAAAACCTAATTTTCTCTCGAACCCGAGATATACGTAGAAGATCTCCATTAAATTTCATAATTTTTTGATTTTTCTAAGTGCCTATGAAAACAATTTTGAAGGATTTTGTTGTTTAATTAATAATTAAATATGAAAAATTTATTTAATGAAGCGACGGTGGGATTTGTTCAAGAAAGAAATTATGGAGTTTAACGTGTTGAATTTCACTAAATTTTACTATTGCTATACTCTATGAATAACTTCGGAATTTTGTGGCCAGTGGTCTCGGCTTGAGAATCATTCTCAGCGAGGAGGCTGAATCGTCTTTGAAGCAGAAATGGGTTCAGCGAGAAACCTAATGATAGTGCCTCCGTCGGAAGGATCATGGCGCAAGTCGATCGTGGATGTCGATGTCTAAATGCTGCCAATATGGGGACAACCGTTCAAATTCAATATGAAAGGTGGCGGCGTATGACGTATACCGGCAACGAGGAATTATTCCGAAGGAAGCTACCAAAGCGAAGATATGACCTTTATGCGGCCTCTCTACCGTGGGCAATAGAAACGAGGCATGACCGTATCGTTAAAATGATTGGCAGTACCGATCATTGAGCATGATGGGCACAGTGTCTCAAAAGAGCCCGGCTATTGAATGCAAATCACAGAAATTAACTTCCAGACAAATTCTACCGGTTTGTCATGAACTACCAATATGCACAAGTTTGAGTTATCTACTGACTGCATAAGATGATCACGAATCTTGAAGACAGACACAGTAAGACTAAAACACACTCCTTGTTTTGGTGGTCGAAACAAGAAGAGTCGAAAGAAGAAAGAAGTTTCTTGAAATGAGACGAGGGTTGAGTAATCCCAGGTGTGGAAAGGGAGGAGGAGCTAGGAAGGATAATGAGTGCATTATTAGGAAACACAGGTCCACTTTGGAGGTCGACCTGGGAAGTTCATAGATGATAGAAGAATGGTTTCAGAAATTTCGGCCCTCTGAGGTATGTATGTTATTGAAGTTTGTACAACTAATTACCTTGATGGAGTCTTGGAGCCGGTTGTAGTTCATGTTGTCGTAATATCACGGGAACTTCGAGTCAAGTGAAGACTCGAAAGAGGAAAAATGGATGCAACGTGTGGGAAATAGTGCCGAAGGTTGCGGCCGCTGCAGTAGGATCCGATTAGTTTAAATTTATGGGCCTTGTTTTGAACTTATCTCCAGGTTCTTATGTACTGCCAGATTTAGGGAATATTATTCTATTTACCGTTTTGAATAATGATGGTTTCGTTTCGATAGATCTAGATAATAATTTAAATCATGAGAATGGGGTAGTATTTGAAATGCCTTTCGGCTTCAAAAGAAATGGTCATCGTTTGAACTTGAGTTAATGAGTCATATAACATAAACTTAAAATGGAATAAGCTAACTGACTTAAACCCAGAACATGCCTATATGGCATTCTGATAGGTCACGATGTGAGAACTTGAATCAAGAAACTCCCTCAGTTGGGAATGCTTGAAGGTTTCGATTATGAATCATCTGATAAGTGTGAGTCTTGCATACAGGCAAAATGACCAAAATACTTTCATTTTGGAACTTTAAATGAAAGGGCAAGTGATTTATTGGGGATCATACACGCGATGTATGTGGGCGATGAACACGTCTGTAAGAGGAGTTACTCCTTCTTGCATTCACGTTTGCGATGACTTCCCCGGTAGATACGGTTTTTTTGTGTGTATCGATGAGACCTGGCTCACAGTCCTTTGAGAAAGTCGAGGAGTTCAATGAGTACAAAACCAATTGAACAAGACAATAAGATTCTCGGTGCGATAGGGTGGAGAATATTTGATCACAGTTAAATGCATGCTTAGAAGTGGTATTGTTTATGGCTAAAACTCGGCGAGAGCATACAGCGTAATGGGGCGTGTCGAAAGAATCGAACCACTTCTTGGCATGGTTCGATCTGTATTGAAATATCGATCTACCGATTAATTTACGGGGATATCTTATTAGCGACTAACACCTTAAGCAGATGTCAACGAAGTCGTGATCACTTCATGGTGTGGTTTGGGAAGATTGAGTTAGGTTTTAAAAAGATTTTAGGTACGTGAAGGCATGTTGAAGATTAACAAAAGATAAACTGCGCCCAAATCGATAAATGTATTTCATAGGATATCAAGGAAAAGCTTGATTGGTTACCTCTTCTACAGGCAGGAGAATAAAATCTTCATTGCGAGCGAGTATTCATGAAAGAAAAGGAATATACGTCGAGAAGGACTAGAAGTAATGGTGTTCATCTTGATGAAGCTCAAGTGATGAAGTCAATATCGTCTGCGTCTAATGCGGAGGCATCTGACGCGCCTGAGTGGAACGCTAGCATAGGGCCGATTCTTGATCGAAGCGTGGAAGAACGATACAGGAGATCCAGCCGAGTTCGCTTGAACGAGGCCAGTATGGTGAAGCGTAAATTGGTAATGGCCAGCTTCTTACAAAGAAGCAATGAATGAGATCTTTGACAAATGGCAAATTGCCATCTTGATAAAGAAGGAATGGATTCTATGTGCCAGCAGTTTTGGTCTTGTTGGTTACGAATGAATTAAGCCACAGGATAAATCGTTATTTAGAAGAAAAACATGATAAAATGGAAAGCGTTGATGTTGGCAAACATGCTTGAGGTTTGAAACGAGTTCACTGCGAGGTGGACTATGGCCGAAACTTCTTTCTTAGGTGGCTATGCTTAAATCCATCCGATAATCTTAGCCATTCTTAATGACTGAAATATGGAAAATGGATGTAGGCAGCTTTCTTGAATGGAAATTTAGAGAAGATATTACATGTGAATTACTGACCTCAGAACTACGTAATGCAAGGACCTAAGAAGGTATGCAAGTTGCAAAGAGTGTCCATTTATGGTCTTAAGCAGGCGTCCATGATTGGAATCTACGTTTGATGAATCAATCAAAGTTGGTTTAAATCGAAGAGCGAAGAAAGAATGCTTGTGTATCTGAGAGGTAAGTGGGAGTTATGTATCGTTAGTCACGTATGTCGATGACATACTTATCATTGGAAGGAAAACAGCGTGGAGTTCTTAAGCTTCGGTCAAAGTTGGTACGGCAAATGTTCTCGATGAAGGACTTAGAAGCTGGCTCCTGATATACTTGAATAAAGATCCGCTTACGAGATCGGGCAGGAGGCGATTGGGCTTTGTGAGGATACTTATGTGAATAAAAGATGCGCAAGGTTCAACATGGTAATTCCAAGAAGGGTAATCTCCCCATTGAGACATGGAGTTCCTTCGGCCGAGCCTTGATGTCCCTTCTTGTGTTGAGATGAGCAGAATGAAGGACATATCCTTTATCTTAATTTGAATCCGTCGTATGCCATGTTGTCTTTAGACACGATGTGTCTTATGTGTAAAGTGTAACTTGATGATCTTAGCTTAATCCGAGGTGAAAGCCAGCGCGTTGCGATGTGAAGTGCATCTTGTGAAGTATAAAGGAAACTAAAGATGCTGTTGGAGATGAGAGTGCGCCGATGGCAGAACACACCCATCCTTGATTTTCAAGCCAGCGAAGGCGACTATATCGTTCCCGGTATGGGTATGTATTTCTCTCAACGGTGGAGCGTGTCTTGGAGAGTTCAAGCAATCTTGTTGCAGTCTGAAAGTATTATGACATTAAAGAAGCATGTTGGATAAAAGTTCGTGACCGAACTTGGTGTAGTACCTAGCGTTGAGGGACGATTAAGGTTGCTTTGTGATCTTTGGAAGCGATAACAAACTAGAGACTTGGCATCTGAAATCAATGCCGCATTGCTGAAGTATCACTTTGATTAGAATGTATGCTTGATAGAGGTGATGTAATCCAGTAATGTAAAGTAGAAGCAGAGCCCGATCGGCCGACCCTTTAAACCACTAAAGAATCAGGCAAAGCATGATGAGCATGGAAGCGAACACCAGAACTGAGCCGGTGTAGGTGGTGTTAGGTTAGTGGGAATCAGGTAATATGTATCTATTGTGTTATGTGAACAAATATTTGAATATTGTGCTTATATATTTAATATATATATTATTTGTTTGCTATATTATATGTTTGGGCCCATATAATATACATGTAGTAACTGTATCTCTGCGATGAGTGAAAGGTTAAATCTAGGTTGATACATGTTTTTGAAATTGCTTGTGGGCGTAATTCACGCTTTCTTGACACAAAACATAGGATAGCCAGGCGCGATAGGATCTTGATGGTGGAAACAAAACATCATATATTGTTTTTATGGTGTTTTGATTAGTGATCGAATTGATCGCGTTAGCCTGAGGACTGGAGGAGATAAATGCAGAGTGAAGTCTGGTGGCCAGGGGCCCAGTATGGCCAAAGCAATTCATAAGAAGATATCTGTGTCCTGACATTTGTTTTAGAATTTTAAGGTTCGTCAATTCTTAAACCCTCGATATATAACTATACGTGTTATCTGAAGCTCGTACTTTGACTATGACAACGTCTGCACTTAGCGAGGGATTATAGCGGCTTTATGTTGGGTCACATGATCAGTATAGCGATAGATGTTGATATATTGGGAGGGATTTGTCGTCCTTGATATCTGAAGGAAGATCTCGAGGCCTCTCGCGCGGTTGAGTCTTGATTGGTTTATGGGGCCATCATAAATGCTTATTAGGTTGTACTAGAGTAAAAATTGTGGGTGTTTCATGACACACTTCAGCATAGTTAGCCTCATTGAGAGATCGCGTGATAAAGGAATTGTAGATAATGGTCAGGGCAAGTGGGAGTATTGGAAATCAATGAGGTGGTTCCATTTATTATGCCCGTTCTGCGACGATTGTGTAGATTCGTTTACCCGATTGGGTTAAATGTGGATTCTCCTAGAACTTATTAACTTAGTAATTATATATTACTAGTGTGGGTTCTCATGATAATTTAAGGGGTTATGAGCGATTGCTAGATCTTCAATAGTGTAATAATAGTAATTGGTCAATTATTATTATTATACAAACTTTACTAATAT
Source organism: Lithospermum erythrorhizon (assembly GCA_019722365.1). Lineage (NCBI taxonomy): Eukaryota > Viridiplantae > Streptophyta > Magnoliopsida > Boraginales > Boraginaceae > Lithospermum > Lithospermum erythrorhizon. Next base: position 119,848 of record JADFUC010002077.1, on the reverse strand, counting down.
CACGAGCCTAGAAGGAATTAACATAGCATCTGATGTGATTGAGTTATAACATGTACAAAGAGAATATATAATTGAGAAATGTATTTCTCGATTACAAGGGATACATTTTATGTAGAATATCGATTGAACAAATAGAATCAATTAAATAGTTATTTAATTGGTTCAAGTGAGCCTAGTATTGCTCGATAGCAGAAAGATTATTGATATTATTTCATTACTATTTAATTAGCTTAATTAAATAGTTCAAGCTGGTCTTATTCATTAGTGTCTTACTTGGTAATAGAGTTAACGAGTCAAACTAATACTTAACGGGTTGCTTATCGGGCTTGTTTACTTGTACATATAAAGAAAGTAACTTTGAGGGTTTTCATCGTAAGTTTTTGTGAAAACTTTCACCCAAAAACCACAAAGTAGCACTTCCCACATTTTGAAATTCTCCCAATTTTGGGGTTTTTCCCCAGTTTTGTTAGTCCCTTGTTTACTAGCGTAGATTGATTCTTGATTGACCCTGCGGTGGATTCTTTAGAATAATAAATCGATTGATATTATTGAGGTGAAGGGAAGTGTTCAATTCACGTTGTGAATTTGAGCGTGTGGATTTTGGTGGAATTTTACTCCCATTGCTTGTATGGGAGTCCTCTGTTCATATATTTGTAATTATATGTTTTTGTATTGAATAATGTAGTATCTCTTTAAGATCCTGGAACTATGGTTGTATTTACTCCTATATCATAGTAATTTTCTTATTAACTTTCCGCATGAGGCATGTGAGGAGTTGGTTTCGTTTAGATGCTTCATTTCAGAATGTAGAACAACATTCATAATTACTGATTATGTGTTTAAGATGGTATATCGTTTTTGGCAGGGGATCCGGGATGTATGATTTGGTGTTTGTATCCTGGTAAGAGTGTACTAGATTCTAACATATAGTTGACTTTGTTGACTTTTTCTAAATGGTTTTTAATATATGATGAGAAGTCATCTTGGACTTTTATTAGGGTTGTTTGAGGTGTAGGTTGTGATTTTTAGGCGATTAAGAGAATGTTCGGATAAAATGAGTTTTGTAGTTGGTAGTTAATTGGATTGGGATTAAAGATGATTAAATGTGATGATTAGTTGTTAATATCGAACGTTAGGGCTTTTGAAACTAGTAATTGGAACTCGATTATTAATGGAAAGTTCTGAGCTTAAGTTGGAGATAAGATTATAACAATGGGCTTTTCCGTTGGGTTATTTTGGGAGTATCAATATGGGACAATTATATAAGTAGAATGTTATATTACTAGTTGTGTTATAAGAAGTAGTAATTATAATTTTAATGAATGTTGTTTAGCGTTGATGGGTAGAAAGTCCCGATGTTGTGATTGCCGGAGTTTTATATGACTAAGCGAGGTGAGAGTATCTATCTGTGGTATTGATTAACTATTTGATTATGAATATGTGTATGCGTATATATGATTTTGTGTTAAGTGATATATGTTAGATATCACGTTGTGGAGTTGAAATCGTTAGGTTGTCTGTGGTCTCATAGGTAAATGCCAGTGTTTTGGCGTTGTTGAGTTGTATTAGGAAGAAGTTATATATATGAGATTGATGTTGTTTGAGTTGTGTCCGGTATTTTGCCGTACCTCGTTACGATTGTTGATAAACATGTCGATGACATAAATTTCTCCCTAGGTTGAGATTGATTATATCTTTTATTGAATTGCTTAATCCGGACTTATATTAGGTGTAAGATTTGTTGAAGTTGTAAGTTGTTGAGTTGATAAGTTGTTGAGATTGTTGAGATTGTTACTATTGTTGGGGTGGTGTAGTTCTTTGGTTGGTTAGTGGTTGGGGTTTAACGTCGTTGTCGTTTGGTGAAGTAAGGTCGATTGATTGTTGCGTGTTATTACGGTCTTTCTTGATTATACGTATGTTATTGTTGATTTACATCATCTTGAAATGTTCTTTATTAGCAATTTATGAACTTACACGTGAATAATGAAATTATGAAACTTCATAATATTAAGATTCTTAGGTTGAATAATATCCTTTTGACTTATCTACATTGTCTGTCATATGTTCTTTGGTACATTATTGCGTGATTGGTAGTTGATTTCATTCTTGAGATATATATTATTTAAAACATTTTACCTTTTTATTCATTTATAGGCAGCGATTTCATTGCTAGGTTAGTCTTGTTAAATGCTCCAGTTTCGGTGTTGTGTTTAGAAGGCTTAGGTGTGAGGTGGCAGTTGTCCTCCACGATCTCTTTATTTTTGTTGGATTGTGGTTCAAATACGTATAGTTGTTATTTTGAGATACTTGTTGTTGTGGGATTGATATGTGGTACTCACGAGTTATGTTGTATGTTGGTTGTTATGTGGTTATTATCTGGCGATGGATTCTTTTTAAAAGCTGTTATTGTCGAGTTTATATTGTTTTGTGGAGTTGTTTGAGAGACGGGTTTCTTTTAAAATTGGAGTCATCCAAGCCCGATTGGTGACTACGGTGTGTCAGTTGGGGCGATCCCCAACCTCAGGCGTCACACGACTTGGGGGCGGGTCGTTACAGATTTGTTCAACTTCTTTTGTTTCCTCACTTTCAAATTAGCTCTTTTCGTGTTGTGGACATCTTTTACAATGTTTACTTTATCACCGATTAGATGATGTTTAAGCCTAGTTGTCCTCCACTTATATATTGTGTCACAAAAAATTTACATTTAACATTATATTATAATAATTTATCTGTGAAATCATCGCATGTCTTTGTCTTTAGATTTTTAGAAGAAGATGAACGATTTGGTAGAACCCACAGCGTCATTTAAACTTCAATTAATACAAAATTATATATGTAAATACAATATTAAATATTTCAATAACTCAATTACAAAAATAAACTAACATTACATTATTAAAAAAACAAAACAATTGAAATTAAAAACAAACATAAACAGAAATTGAAATTAAGTTACATAAGTTACAGAAACAAACATTGAAATTAAACTAACAAATACAAACATAAAGTTACAGAAATTAAAAAAAAACACAAAATTATAAAGTTACATACTTGTAAAATTAAACTATGAATACAAAATAAAGTTACAAAAGAAATTGAGAGAATTAAAAGATAAAAAATTAAAAATTAAAAACCACAGAAATTAAAACTATATTTCTACTTTTATTGATTTGATAACTTATTCAAAACATAGAGAAATTACAAAAAGAAAGGAAGAAAATTGAAGAAAGTAGAAAGCTTGCGATTTTTGGTCTTTGGAGCTTTTGGTGAAAATTAAAGAAATGAATGAATATGAGGATTTTTTGGGGTTGAGAACTTTTCGTTTAAAAAAATGCATTTGTTTAAAAGGCGAGTAAAAAGAAGTTAGTGTGCGTGAATTAAGCAGCATATACGCCAATAGAAGTATACATGGCCCACCAGAGTCCGCCACATGTAGTCGTCCGCCTCACCCATACATTGTGGCGTTGGGCGACCGCCACAGCCACGCCAGCTGACGCCATGACGGTCGCCACAACGCAACATTGGGTGGAACTAGAGATGTTGGAAGGAACAATCATCCCTTGAATAATGTTAGTATGTTACTAAAGTATATTTTTTAATTATTTATTTGATATCAATAAATTCGTCTTACCTAAAATAAAATTTATGATTTAGACATTATTACTGTTATCATGTGATATGTTGTCAGATCTCAAAACTGTCATCTGAGTTGTGACCACCTAATTAGATGATGTTTCTCTAGACCACCAACCTTATCTATGCAAATATGAACCTCCTACAACCTCAGTCCCTTACCATTAATCAAGTAAAAACATGAACCTCTTGCCTCTCCTACACTGTCCAAATTCCTATTTGCCCCTCTTCTCATTTCCATCTTTCACTAACCCAAAAACCATAATTACATGTGACAACAAATATGGGACACCATTGTCTCAAACACCCAAGAAACTCACTCTCTTCAAGCACCTCCAAAAACCCATCTTCAAGGTTCATTATCTCAACCATTCTTGTATATTTATTACATTGTATATTTATTACTCACTCCATTACTATAAATTGTCCAGTTTTCAATTTTTATGGTTGGCATAATAAAATTTTGAACTTGAATATTTGTTGTTTATGTTAGATACTTTACTATTAACATGATAAGTTTAACTACTAATATTAGTCTAATAGTCACGGGATATTCTCGAGTTTATTGAGACCGTAAAGTTTTTTAATTGTGACTATTGAAACAAAATGAACAATATGTTATGGATGATGGTAGTGAAAAAGATTAATTTTTTTGGGCATATCTAAAGTTTTATGCTTCTTTTTATTGTATTTGACTTTCTATACAGGTTGTTAGTTGTTCTTCAATGAAACAAGTTGGTGAAATGGAGTTTGAGCATGCTGCATTGCTGGTATCAAAATGCATTACACATTCTTTGCCACCTGCATTAACTCTGAATCAAGGGTTGGATATGTTAAAGGCTGCTGTTTGTGAGTTGGGGGAAAAGCCTGCTTGTAGTAGTAGTGGCATGTTTCGATTTCAGGTTCAGTTTGCAAATCTTTTTGGACTTGAAGTTGGTTTCTTAAGACCATTTAATTTGAATAAAGTGATTGCATCTTGGTGAAATTTTATAGGAATTATCTTGATGATCTAATGTAGCCGTATTCATATAACCGACCCCACTTAGTTGGATAAGGTTTGGTTTGGTTTATCTTGATGGTCCCATGTCATCCATTAAAGTTTTGTGGTTGTTTAGGATTTCTGCATTTGGATTATCCTTAGGCTTGAATTAGTTACCGAATTCCATTTCTTTTTAATAAATTGGCGGTATCTTGTGAAGTGTCATAGGAGTAAAAGAGGATTCTTGATTGTCTCATTACATTGATTAAATTTTTATGAATGTTGTACATTTTGCATTCAAATTACCCTTGTCTCGTTCGAGTATTTGTTGCTTAAACCTTTACATTATATGAATATTTCTTATGTTCATAGCCATCATTATTTAAGATCGTGGAACTACATTAAACAATAATTATGAAAAGTTTTAATATGGATTTATTTTTGGAATATGATGTTTATGTGAGGTTAGTTGAAATATGTTTCTCATGTAAAATTTTAAGCTGATTTTATCTATGTTCTTAGTTTCTTACTTCATTGATTTGATCATTTAGTGTTGATATAGTTGGGGTTTTGTAGGTTGCAGTACCTCCAAGTGCAAAAGCATTGAATTGGTTTCTATCTCAACCTGAGTCATCAGTCATATTTCCTCAAATTTTCATTTCCAAAGATGTAAACAATCCATCACATAAATCACTTTTGTTGGGTCAAACTCGAGGGGTTTATGGTATAGGTGCAGCCGTATACTTAAAAGGGGTTTCTTCACATGATCATACAGTATTTGATTTATCTCAGAGGTAAACTTCTATATTCTTTTCCCAAAAGACGGAATCTTTCTGAGTAATCAAATGTTCAGGAGACTAGTGACCTCAAATTTGGATTCTGGACTTATTCACTTAATTTCTTTAAGATCTAAAGCTTTCAAGAAGATGTCTCTGTGACATTTCAGCAGCTCTCTTTTGACAGAGTCAACTAGCCCTATGGCTTATGGATTTTGGGATGCCCAGTTTGACACAGAATCGTCATCTTTGATGAAGAAGTCTGGTTCATTTTACCTATTCATTCCACAGGAAAGACTTGTTTTTATTTTATTTTATATGAATGACTAGAGCTCTCTTGATTAGGTTCTTAAACAAGAAAGAGTTATTTGCAAAAGCCATCATGAAATTAATGGATTTTAAATTGAAGTATAACTTTTCACGTATCAGGGGTACTTTTATTGATTTTGATTCCCATAATGCATTTAACTCGTTACAACCATACCCACCAATTGTACAATGGTACTCAAACTAGGTGTATTATAGAGGGTACAAAATGAAAATATGTATCCACATATCTGGCTTACTCACCATCGAGTATCATATTTAAGCACCTGATCCAAACTCACTTGTGGTATTCCTAATAAGTCTTATCATAATATCTTATCATGACATGAGAGTGATTGTTCCATTGATCATCTGATGAGGTCATTAAGACATCTTAGGTCTGTCACTCTTGTCTCAACAGATTGAAATTAATGAGTCCGAGGATATTTCAACATTGATGGCAACAATAGCGTGGGATGACTCTTTTACCAGTACTCTTATGGAGGCCATCAAAAGATTTCAGTATTGCCTCGAACAGGTACTTCAAGGTGGTTATCTTATTTCCCTGCGTCTCTCTTCTTCAAATAATGTTGGCTGAATATCATGACTCTGCCCACTGGAAACTTTGGGAAAAGAATAAATGGGTAAATAAAAACTCTCGTACTTCTCTTAGATTATGTATTTGCATTGAATGAGATAAGCTTTTAAACTGACGAAAAGACTACAAACTAAAATGAAACAAATACTGAATGGTGAACCTCTCATCTACTTATTTGATGCTACTCTGACTCCTTATATTCTTTTTTAAAGTTGTTTGTGAGATGTTATTTTCTTTCCTTTTTAAATCTCCCACCCTTATGAAAGATTAAATTTTACCGTTGACAATGGCGGATTCCCTGTACTTCTCAAAGTGGATCTCTCTGACCATCTAAACATTTACACCTTATGTTTCACTGTATGATCATATAATTAAATGAAGAGTGAATAGATTAGTTGATATTTCTCACCTTGAGACTTGTCGTACTTATTTAATTCAATAAATAAAATCTGTGGCATAACTTGTCAGCAATTTTTTCTGCTGATGTCTTGCATGGGCCTGTGGATCCGAGCTTCTTAATCATTCCCATGCAATATCTAGGATATACCTTTTCTTTTAATTTTCCCCCAAAGTTGAACGACTATGTTCTTGGCACTCAAGAGATCTATATATTTTGTCACTGACGGCCAGTGTTATTTCCATATATTCAGATAATGAAGTTTGATGGATCATCAATGTATGAATATGGTTGGCACAGCATCAATTCTTCTTTCCATATGTCCAGCATGTTGAGCTTCAGTACGAGCCGTATAGTAATTGACTGAAACTCTATACGTTCTACTTTTTTTTCCCTGAAACTATTGTTGTCATTACTTGTCAGATAGCTGAAGCCTCAAGATTTTGGCTTCTATCTTTAATTATTGTGAAAAAGGAAAAGGAATTATGGTTTATTTAGGGGGTCGGTTGTCATGAACTATGAGGGGAGTTAATATTTACATTGTCGTTGGATGTTTCTTTAATTTATTCCCTTAAATATAATTGGTCATAAGGGCAACCGACTAAAAGTTTGCGCTGACACTTCTACTTTTAAAGCTAATTCTGATTTTATCTAGATATCCATCAATTTGATGATGAACATTGTAGGAGCACCTGTGGGTTTCCATGTTTGGTCAACGTGATCCTGAGGTGGGCGCTTCAGTGCTGGTATCTCCTTTTATTCCGGTTACCTTTCAACTTCATAATTTTAGACATTTGTACTGGAACCATTTTTTTTTCCTGCAATAGAATCTTTTACAATTTGTAGCATTCCTGACCAAATTTATACCCCTCTCATAAATTGTTGACAGAAAGGAGCAATGTATTGCACCAGCCAATTCTCCATTAGGCTGTCACCTATCTTTGCCATTTCAAACAACATGGTATTTTATAATTTACCCTGATTTGCTCATGAATATTTGAGTTTTGGTAATATTGTTTCATGATACCGTATCAGTAATTATATCGTTTCTGCATTCATCTTGGTTACTCCATGACAAGTTGATATCTCTACATCAGCAAACATTTTCCTTGCATTATTACTACCATTATTGAAAGGCTGCTCATATCTTTGCAGTATAAAACTGATCAGTCTACTCAGTTAAGCTCTTCTATAATGAGTTCTCCCAATATCAATTCATTGTGGGCAACACTTATTGTTGAAGAATGCACTCGTCTTGGTTTGACGGTAAGACTTAAATATCATGTATTCATGTTGCATGATTTGGATTGTAGACTCGACTATAATGCTTTCTTCGTTTAGTATTTCTGTGTAGCTCCAGGATCAAGATCGTCACCTTTAGCAATTGCTGCCTCTTCTCATCACCTCACTACTTGCATTGCTTGCATTGATGAACGCTCGCTTGCATTTCATGCTCTGGGGTATGCTAGGGGATCTCACAGACCTGCCATTGTCATCACATCATCAGGAACAGCAGTCTCAAATCTCCTTCCAGCTGTGAGTCTTACTTGCATAACATATCTTTTCGGTTTCTAATCGAAGTATACTTCACAATATGTTAATCTGACATGCAGTTTTGTGTGATTAAATTTCTTTATCTATGATTAACTTTCTGTCTTGTGTTTCTCTCTTTAAAGTTCCATTTCTCTTGAAATACCTGTATTCATGACATATATAATATGGTGGAAATACTTGCACTGTTGTCAATATGTTTTGGAATACAGGTAGTGGAGGCCAGCCAAGATTTTGTGCCTTTACTATTGCTAACAGCTGATCGTCCTCCCGAGCTGCATGATGTTGGGGCTAACCAAGCAGTTAATCAGGTATCACATGGCTTCCAACTACAAATGATTGTAGTCATAACCTGTCCAGATTGTCATACACGATAAAGAAATGACGTTAAAAATCAGCTAATCATGTATTCTAATGTTTGGTTATGAGATATCAAGTACCTTTTAGGAGTTATAGAAATAGAGCAACTAAATAAGTGTAGAAGAACTAAAAAATTGATATAACAATATGGTAAATGCTTACTTGCTAAAAGCTTTGGTATTAGTTTCAACAATATTGATTGTCTTGTTTCATAACTTGACCATAGGTTAATCATTTTGGTCAATTTGTTCGGCACTTCATTGGCCTTCCGCCACCCAGTGATAACGTTTCTGCAAGGATGGTACTAACATCTATTGATTATGCTGCTTATAAGGCATCCTCTGTTCCATATGGCCCTGTTCATGTCAATTGCCCATTTCGAGAGCCACTGGGCAATGGTCCAAGTCCATGGGACCCTGGATGTTCAAAAGGATTAGAATTCTGGATGTCAACAAGAAAACCATTCACAAGCTATATAACGATGCAATATTCACTTGAATGTCCATATCTGTACGCACAAATGGATAGGGTGCTGGAAGTGATTCAAGGAGCAAATAGAGGGATTTTGCTGCTTGCTTCTATTCATAATATGGATGACATATGGTCTGCTCTTCTCCTGGCGAAACACCTAAAGTGGCCAGTCGTTGTTGACATCTTATCAGGTTTGCGGTTAAGGAAAAGCCTGCATTCCTTCTCTGAAATGGAACATAACATTGTTTTCATTGATCATCTTGATCATTTGTTGCTCTCTGATCAATTTAGTGGTTGGATGAAGGCCGATGTTGTAGTTCAGGTATATTTTATGCATACATGTTGAGATTAGTCAGAATCAAGCGAATAAATCAGCTAAAAGCATTGCTCATTTTTAGAAATAATCATTCAGCATAAATCATAACACATGTTGATGTTAAAACGACATATGGATTAGTCGGACTTCTATTTGCTAATCATTAACATATGTTAAGTGAAAATCCTTTGTTCAAAATCAGTTAAAATTAGTGATCGTTTCACATTCTAATCATATGTTGATGTTCTCATATAAAATCAGAATTAAGATCCACAAAAGAACTTTATTTTGACTAATCATTAACATATGCCCATGCCAAAGTTTTGTAAAACTTGATATTTCATGTTTAGTTTGCAAACAGCATATTTGGGATATTTCGGTAGAAACAAACATCATGTAGGTGTTTTTTAACCTTCCCTGTGGGAAACCGACATATAAACAGTTCTTTAACCTTCCCTATAGTAGAAGTACTAGTTATCTCATGCGGGCGGTTTAGCACATATGCTATGCTGATATGCATGCCATTAACTTGTTTAGTCATGTTTTCACAGGTCGGGAGTCGAATAACAAGCAAACGCATATCACAGATGCTAGAACGTTTCTTTCCATTCTCATATATATTGGTTGATAGACATCCAAGTCGTCATGACCCTTCACATATTATAACACATAGGATCCAGTGCGACATCAGTCAGTTTGCAAATTATTTGATCAAAACTTTTGCTCCTAAGATTGAAAACAAGTGGAGATGTTTTCTTGAAGCATTGGAGATGATGGTATCAAGCTGAAGTTTCTTTAAGCGTCTAGTAAGATGGAAGCTTTTGGTTTCAATTGCTAATTTCTTCTCTTTTCTAGGTTTTATGGGAGTTGGGATTTAGAATTCACTTGGAAGATTCTTTGACTGAACCATATGTTGCACATTTAATTACCAAGCTGCTTCACTGCCAGTCAGCAATGTTTCTTGGAAACAGCATGCCAATACGTGATGTAGATATGTATGGGTGTAGCAGTACACCACGTCAACATAATTATTCATCGCTTCTAAGTTCAGGATTACCCTGTCATGGGATACTGGTAGCAGGGAATAGAGGAGCTAGTGGAATTGATGGTCTTCTTAGTACCGCTATTGGTTTTGCTGTTGGTAGCAACAGAAATGTAAGTAAGAAACTGAACTTTTTTCACAGGATTAAAAAAGTAATTACATTATTGGTTTTGCTGTTACAAGCCTCATCTTTATGGAAAAATTCATCAATAGTCGTTATATTTGTTGACATGTGTATAAATGATTGTTCAGGTTTTATGTGTAATAGGAGATGTTTCTCTCCTTCATGATACCAATGGATTATCATTATTGATTCAAAGGTAAAAATGTTCTTGTTTCCTTGATCTTTTCCCTGGTTACTTTTCTAATTAATATACTTCATCTTAATGTGATTTTTGGGGTCCCCTAAATATTCTATGTATGTAAGGGAATGATGACATGCTTAGCTCAGCTATAAGTTCTAACATATGACTGATGTCGTTTTTTTGCCTGAAGAATACCACGGAGGCCTATGGTTATTGTTGTCATTAACAATCATGGGGGAGCAATTTTTAGTCTCCTTCCAATTGCTACCACAACAGAACAGAACATATTGGATCGGTTTTTCTACACATCTCACAATGTGTCTATCCAAAATCTTTGTATGGCTCATGGGTAATGATTTGGTATATGGAGAATTATAGGTCACTCAACACATCTTCATCTTTCCATTTTTTCTTAATCACCTACAAGTTTCTTGGTTTGTTATTGAATACTCTTTTATTGGCAGAGTTAATTATATGCATGCACAAACAAAAATGGAGCTGCAAAATGCTTTGCATGCATCTCAGGAGGAAGAGGTCGATTCCGTCATAGAAATTGAAAGTAGTATTGAGGCTAATGCCGGTTTTCATGGGTACTAGATTGATGATTTTATAATTCTTCCTCTATTAAGTGGTTTGAAATCTGTTATTTCTGACTGTTGTCTACTCCTAGTGATTTGAGAAACTGTGCTCGTGAAGCAGCAGATAAAGCCTTTCATATCCTATGCAAATCTTCAGTTCTAGGTTCCAATGCACTCAACTTCAAGTTATATAGAATATCTAAGATGATGTACTGTCTGTATAGGTCAGTCTATCATAACTTGCATATTCCAGAAGTTACACGGTGGCACATTAACTTTATTGGGACATATTGATGCAGATTTCAGCTATGTGCCCCGCCTACTACAACTTCAGTTAGTAACAGATCAACTTCATTTTATAGAGAAGGTTTCATTATTATGTTAACTCTTGAAGATGGAAGCACGGGGTTAGGAGAAGTAAGTCAAGTTTAATTAAGAGATCCTACTTTTCTACCAATCATTATTTATTTTCATTCAAAATCCCTCAATTCTATTTTTGACAGGTTGCCCCTCTCGAAACCGATCATAAAAGCATGCAGGATATAGAAGAGCAACTTCAGTTCCTTGTTCATATTATGGAGGGAGTTTCATTAGATTACACGCTTACTCTCCTAAAGGGCTCATTTTCCTACTGGATACAAAAGACTTTAGGAATACCTGTAGGTCTTCAATTCTTCTTTCATTATGGCTTATGCGAACATAAAAAAATGAAACTGCATTTGATAATTTTCACCCAATTTTCAAGTTTCTGATATTTGAAGTACTGCATCTATCTTGATGTTCCTTCTCCTGAAATTTAAACAAGAAAACTAACTCTGTACAGCCAAGCTCAATCCATTCAAGTGTTAGATGTGGCCTGGAGATGGCCATCCTCACTGCCATTGCTGTAACTAGAGGTTCCAGTTTATTAGAAGTTCTTCACCCTCTGTTGGAAGAAAGAACGTCAAGGGCACAAGATGTTCAGATTTGTGCACTTGTTGACTCCACTGGGCGCCCTGAGGACATTTCCCATGTTGCAGGAACACTCGTGGAAGAAGGATTTAATGCTTTAAAGATTAAGGTCAGAAAATTCCCTCACATGGAGACCTGCATTAATTAAAAATAAGAAAACACAACTGCCATATTTATGATGGTTCAAGGTTGTTATTATTGCTTATGAAGCCATTAATAATTCCTAGGTTGGCCGCCGTCTTTGTCCAACTGAAGATGGTGATATTATACAAGAGATACGGAAAAAGGTAGGAGATCAAGTTGTACTTAGAGCTGATGCGAATAGAGCTTGGACATATGATGAAGCCATACAATTTGCAAATTCTGTGAGGAGCTGCAACCTGCAATATATTGAGGTATGCTACACTTTCTGCAGAGTTGCAGATATTAAAGTTAGAATTAGATAGGTGTTCTTTAGCTAGAAATGTTATTCTGTTCTAGTTGTTCTTCCCTGTTCCTTAAGCAGAATATCCTTACCTTTCTCCATTCTGTGTCCAAACCTGATCTTGAATAATCGAAAAGATTGAATACTGAGAAGATGAGAAACGTAGTATTGCTTGACAAATATCAATGTTAACTCATGCCGACTTAAATTCTGATAACTCCAATTTTCACCAGTTTCAAGTTTCTTTCAGCAGCTGTCCATCTTGTTCTTTCATATCATATTCCTGTCACTATTCTGTCTAATTTCAGGAACCTCTTAGAAATGAAGATCACATGATCAAGTTTTGTGAAGAGACTGGTTTGCCTGTAGCACTGGACGAGAGTATTAGCAATATCAGCGAAGATCCCCTTGAATTTCTGAAGAAATTCACCCACCAGGGTATAGTTGCTCTGGTATGTAGCAGACTCATCCATCTTAAACAAATTTAGTATAATTATCTATAACATACTTAAGGACAGTGTATAAATTTATATATTACTAGAAGCTAATGTAGTTAAACAAGCAGGCATGCCAAAAATTGAGAGAGACCTAACAGATGAGGTCTTTGGCTTTATCTATTTTCTGTATGATGATGTAACATTTCAAGTATCATTTTCTAATGACCTTTGAGCAATGTATCTAAAATTCTTTAACACCAGCTCATTTGGAGTAACTTAAAACTTAAAAGCAAGTTAATACATGGCACTCCGTATAAAGTTATTCTAGGGAAGTTTTGGATGTTAAATTTCGGAAACTTAGTTCTTTCGCATTTAATTAATATTTCAGGTTATCAAACCAAGTATTGTTGGAGGATTTGAAAATGCAGCTCTCATGGCTCGTTGGGCTCATCTTAATGGGAAAATGGCTGTTATCAGTTCTGCATTTGAATCTGGATTGGGTTTGTCAGCTTATATACAGTTCTCTCGCTATCTTGACCTGCAAAATGAAGATGCACATAGATTTAGGAAAGCGGAGGGCGCAAAATCACGTGTAGCCCATGGTCTTGGAACTTACCGGTGGCTGAAAGACGACGTAATAGATGGAGCCCTTAATATCTACAGTAATCCAGCCAGTGGCTCTGTTGAGGCATCTGTTATTGATGCTGGGAGGACCCTGCAAAAAGACCGACTAAATCATAACTCTTTCGTTCGTATATTTACCCAGGAAGATGTTCATAACTTCCAACTAACTGTTCAATCACATGATGTAACAGTTTCTGTCAATGTCATCGAGACCGGGCAATGCATCAATGTGAGTAAGCAACTTCCTTTGAAGTTTTTGTTGACTATTTAGTAATTAAATTAGCAGATCAACCTAGCATTCCTACATTAATTAATTTTTTACTTCTTTTTTCCGTATGTGTGTGGCGTTCCGTATGTGTGTGGCATTTGATTAAGGAAGGGGAGGTTGTTGAAAAGTCGTATAGCTCACATATTCAATTGATTGTTTTCCTTTTCCCTTTATTGCTGATGGTAAGATTGCATATGAAAAACTACAGATATCATTCACTTATTTCTCATGTCATCTTCTTTAATAATGAACATGGAATTTGTTTGCAGAACTGCAAGGTCCTATTCTTCTCTTTGATGACTGACTAGTATCAGTAATATATGTGCAGTCAGTTCTTGAAAGTTCATGTTGTATAGAATATTCATGTAATTACTTGCTCATACCGCTGTTGGTGCAGGATGAGGTTCTCGTTTTTCTACATGGATTCCTTGGAACTGCTAGAGATTGGGTTCCCATTATGAAAGCTCTGTCAAGATCAACCAGATGTATTGCAATTGACCTTCCTGGCCATGGTGGATCGACGTTGCAAACTCGATCTTCTAATGGTTCTTCCGAAAGGCCAAGATTATCAGTGGAGGTCATTTCCGACCTGATATGCAAATTGGCAGATAAACTAAACTTGGGAAGAGTTATTCTGGTTGGGTACTCGATGGGAGCAAGGATTGCTTTATACATGGCCCTAAAACTGAGTAGTAAGGTAGAATATTTGCAATGTAGTTTTATCGATAAATCCTTGAAGATCAATCTAATGCTCAAAATCTCATATTTGAATTCCAAGGTTCAAGGAGCTGTCATAGTATCTGGGAGCCCTGGTTTGACTGATCCAGTAGCAAGAAAATTTCGCAGAGTGAAAGATGATTTTAGAGCTTCCTCTCTCGACTCATATGGTCTGAAGTTCTTTCTTGATACATGGTATGCTGAACCATTGTGGGACAGGTAATGAACAACTTCTACATGATCAGGTTCCTTACATTCAGATCATGTCATAGTAAGCAACAATCTTTGACGTCTAATACTATTTTGCTTTATGCAGCTTAAGAAGCCATCCCCATTTCAAGAAAACCCTTGCCAGCCGTTTCCAACACAACGATGTGCACACACTTGCAGGTGTTCTTTCTGATTTAAGTATCGGGCGACAGCGGTGAGTTTGTATAACCCAAGAAAGTTCTAGCAAGAATGCCTAGTTCCAATCCTCTTTTCGTCGATGATTATTGGCATATTTTTCATCTGAGATTGCAGAAGAGCTTTAATTGACATCATTCTTCCATTTATTATTCAAGAACAATATTTCCCTTGAATGATGAAAACAAGAAATGTGTCCAGTAAAATCATAACTGTTGAAGTCTCTTGATAATGTCCACCACTCCACCTAAAGGTTCTATATATGTACATTCTGGAGCTAATTAGTTTATTCTCAATATGCTCCACTGCAGGCCATTATGGGAAGACCTCGAGCAATCCGAGGTACCGCTTCTGTTAGTTGTTGGCAAAAGTGATGTCAAGTTCAAGAATATTGCTCGGAAGATGTATAATGAAATCAACACAAAGAGCATCGGCAATGCTGAGATAGTTGAGATTCCGAAATCTGGGCATGCTGTCCATATTGAGAATCCTCTTCCTCTCATCGATGAACTAAGCAAGTTCTTGAGGAAAGTAAAAATGGGTAATTGTTGACCTTTGACAACTAGTGAAATGTATTGGAAATATTTTTGTTGAAATGTGCAAGATATTACTCTTTCGCTCTCTTCCATGACCAAACCTGTCGATATTTCTTTCATTAGTAAAATGTTGTCCTGTACTAGTAAACCACATTAACTTGCAAGACTTCAATTACAATGCTAATGGTTATAGACTTATAGCCGAATTTCATAGTCTTCTACATTATACATGAAGCGCTACCTCACATCAACCTTTTTTTTTTTGGTAAATTGGCGATGAAGATTACGATTACATTATATTATAAATCACAAATACAAATATTGAGCATTACAAATAACGGATACAGAAAATCCGAACTAAAAACAGTTAGAGTAGAATCCGAGACCTCCTTGTGGAAGTTTGGGTATACAATCAAGCGGTTGGAGGGAATATTCTGGAGTGTGAAGAAACAACACCATCCTGCACATATGTTTTGGAATCATTAGGATGAGGAACCCAACGTATTTCACTGATGTTAGGTGTCTCAACATATGCAATGGTGAACTCACCAACCTTCTGAGCCTTGCCTCTCTTGCCTGCCCTCAACACAAGACTGTTGCGGTTGAAGGAGAATATTCCATTCGATAAGTGTACTATGTCACCGGTCTGAAAAGCATCGCATTCATCGCCCCACAACTGGAAATGAACAGCTGCAGTTTCATCAGCCACCAACGCCAAGCTCGACTTCTGTTGGCCTTCTATCGTTACCCTCCCCGCCTTCTCCAAAATTATAAATCTTGTGTCTATATTGTTCTCAGCTGCTGGCACTATGTCCTTTAAACATTTCATAACTTCAAACTTGTATTCAAATTCCTTCAAAGTTGTAGCTAGCAACACAACATAAATCAAAGACTGGGATATATTAGACATCAACAACTTTGCTTAAAAAATAATCCCTAAAAAGTTATAAAGATCTGGATTTCGATGATTCAACAATAAAAGTTATGAACTCGAATATTACTAATATGTGGCGACAAATGGATAAATTTTTAATGTACTCTCGCATCAACTTACAACATCACTTCACATCAAAATTATATATGTCATCTAAAGACTCGATTTTGTTAATGTTGACAATTGAAAATGAAATTCGACAAACTTTGGTCACAGAGCTAGTAATTACTATGGACACAACTAACTATATATTGCTACACCAATCAATTAGATTTCAAGATCACTCTTAAGAACATCAAATACCAATATATACTTACAATTAATTAATATTACAATTTCCCGAATTTCCCTTGCAACAAATTATTGAGGAATATACATGATAAGAATGATAAGTGATAAGTATACTTACAATTAATTAATATATGCTTCTGAATAATTCGATTCTCACACTCTCACTATTCTTGTTGAGATTTTATTGAGGAGGAAATAAAATGAGGAATTACGGTTTTATAAAATAAATTTAGGGAATAAGTGGAGTCGAATTGAATCCGGTACAAGTAATTATCGAGTCGAAGTTTTCTCCAATCGAATAAATTCTTACACGGAATATCAATTTTCATGTATTAGTAAGTATTCTTAATTAATTATGTAATATATCGAGATTGTTCAAACATATTATTAATTTAACCATTATTAATTTACAAAATTTCAATTAAGTAGTTGTTTCATAGTAATAAAAATATAATTAAGATTTGAGATTAGGTTCAATTACGGACTTTCGAGTCGGGATATTATTGAGCATTAGTTCAATTGAGCCATGAGCTTTTTATTTTATAAACCACATGCAAAATTGCAAGCTATTATGAATATAACGAGAAGAAGCAAGTAAAGAAATAATGAGCGATGGGTAAGTTATTTTATTTATACATAATTGTGTTGTATCTGATCTGATGAGTCTTTTGTTATAGAACTCGATATATATCATCTAGTAATGAGCATTAAGCAGTAGCGCAATAAACTTAACTTAATCGATTAAATATAAACAGCATTGGACAAGACATCCATGATATTTCCATGCTGGCTCCACGGATGTCTATTGACGAGAATATGCCTCGTTAAAACCTTACTAGGAAAAACCCGTGCAGGGGATAAAAATCAGTGAAGGAAAAGAGTGCAATAATGGCAACATACGGTTATAATCATTGCTCATTCACAAAAGCGCTATCGGAGAAAAGCTCGTTTAGGACAAAATATTGATTAAGAAAAGTACAGCCAGCGTATTAACTTTCCTGCAATGACCCATCATTTGACATACAGCCCAGTCGGCGTAGTCTATATACGAATAGCTTTTCGAATGTTGAGGTAGGAAGTGATTTAGTGAATATATATACGCGGTTATCATAAGATTGAATTTGTTAAATCGATTTCCTTATTCTCACGAAGATCATGGGTAGAAGAACACCAATATATTTTGTTACATCTCATTTTGATATGTCGTTAATTCGTTTCTTATCACAGCCTTGTCTACGATTATCGTCATAAAGATCGATAGGACCAACTTTCACATGATAAATCACAAGTAATATGGATCTGTTGGATCATACTCTGTGACAAGCATTTGCATAAATTACAAGAAATTGAATATGTTCTACTTGAATAATATCATATCCGCATACACATTTAAGTTTGTTACAATGTATTGGTGTTGATATTTCCTCTAATATATATCACTACTTATTAAATGACACATATATGATACTTGAGGACAAATAATTCTTTTTGTATTTTCTCTTTGTTATTAATGCGATTGTTGTTGGCGTTTATTGATATTATAATCGTTGAGATACTCAATGTGACTTTTCAACAATGTTTAATCTCAATTCCTTCTTGAGAAGTTTACAACTCTTGAAAGCTCTTAGGGAGTTCAATAATGTTTAAGTCATAAACATAGAATTGTCATTTCCTTAACTTTTCTCCCGATCTTTACATGTAAATGTCTAGCCATGTAAGATCATTCGTATAATCATCTTTGGTTAAATAGTCACTAGTTAGAAATATTATATTATCTTTAGATAATAGCTGATGATTGTCTCATTAAAAACCTTACCAAGAAAATGCGATTGAAAAAACTTGGTAGGTACAATGCATGTCGTGTCATCGATGAGATCGTCGTTGTATGTTGTATGTCATCTCTTTCTATCATGCCTCCAAATATGATATGGATTTATAATTACATACAAAATTATCATGCATATATGCTTTACAAGGTATTTAATTTAAATCGATTGCCAGACATCTTGTCGACAATTAAGGAAACTCTGAGGGAGTATTAATTATAATTACATTACCCAATTACAGCCTTATATAAACTTTTATAAGGCATTTGATTCCAAATCCGATTATAAACTTTGTTTAACAACTAAGAACTCTACGCTGAGTTGCTTTGTGTGCTAACTTATTCGTGACAATTTATTCAATTTAGAACTCTTACAGAGTCTCACATAAACTATAATCAAATCTTATAATACTTCAATGAATATTTAGATCATCAATAATAACTAATCAATAATAAAGATATGTAAGATCAATATCAACACACTAAATAATTCAAGCGTCTCATATCACGTAATAAGTAAACAAATATATCATCTGATCACATAAAACATATACTCCCTCCGTTTTTTTTTGTATTTTTAACACTTTTTTCAAAATGTTTCTCTTTTAAGTTTTTTCAACGCATTATTTGTGTAACCTTTCCTTTTAGGTCCCTATTTAATAGCCTTAGTATTTTATATTCTCATCTTGAGTGGAACAACAATTACTAACCCTATTAATTATGATAATGTGCTCATAGAAAAGTTATTAGTCGATAATATACATACTTTAATTACATAGATATTTGACCAGCTAACCAAATATGGAGTACTCTACTACTACATAAACCTTATATTCACACACTTACTACTCTTTCTTTGCCTAATGAAAAATGGGCTGAGGATTAGCGTCTTGAAAAGGTTAGTTTAATTTCATTTCATTTCATAGATGTAAAAATAAAAGATTTGGCCGCATTTTTTCAAGATTATCTTACTTTTATATCTGCGGCGACACTCCAAGATCGATCTAAACAAGGAACGAAAGAAGACCGAAATATTTCGCGTGAAGTCGCGGTCTGACGTCTTGATTTGAACAAGTTTCCCATAGATGTTGGTGAATTGCATCCCAATTTGGAGATTGAAGATGTCATAGTTACAATGTTAAAAATTATTTATCCTTATCATTATTAGAATTTGCATTATTATCAATGAATTGTTGTCTTTGGATGTTATTTGAAGTTTGTCATTTTTTTCAATGGGTTAAACTCAAACAAGAAAATTAAAATATTGAAACTAAAACAAGCAAAATAAAGCATAAATGTTTAAAGTAGAACAATGAGAATGAATGTACATTCATCTCCCTATTACTTGATCGATGCTTAAATCTTAAACTGACCTTTTTCTAAACAATGAGAATGAATGTTCATTCCTTTCCTAATTATTTATTCTTAACCCAAAATGTTGATGACATTTTCTAACACTTGCGGATCACATGATATTTGAGTCGGAAGTTGTCCATCCCTCTCCAATTTCAATTTTCTGATGTGGGGAATTTTGTATCTATTTGCACCTTCCTGTTTCAAGGTCTCATGCATGCAACGTTATAATGTGAGCCACACATGATTCACTTTCTGAGATGGATAGTCATTGAAAGATTTAAACGCATACAGCTCTCAGCCAGGTCTTGGGGATTCCTTATACTGTAATGATTGGATAGCACTAAAAAAACCAAGGTCCAATATATTCAAATCAGGAGAATTTGGCGGTTGGCATATTAATTGAATATTGAGGCCTGAACTTGAAGTAGCCATGAGAAAATGATGTATCATTTGGATCAACATGAGTCCGAGCATTGTCTTGTTGTATATAGATCCTTAAATGGTTTGTCTCAGACGCGCATTTGTAATTCTTTGGAATAACCTCTTTGATCAAGCACTCACGTATTATTTCTCTAGTAACCGATGTAATCGGTTTCATTTCAACGTCCACAAATCTCGTTCTACTTGACGTTGAGCTTGTACCATTTGACAAAGCCCTCGATCTTGCCCCAGAAAATGTTTCGTTACCATTTCTATCGAACCTAGGACGAGCCATTTAATAAAAGCATAACCTTTACCAATATGGTGCCTTTGACGATCCGTACTTGATTCTTCTTACGTCGGAGTAAGAGATATAGTATATTTGGACTTCTTTGTCATGTAAAACCATTTCTAAATAGGTATGAACAAAATTAAACATGCCAAAAAACTTTGGTTCTTGAGGTAGTTGGTCCGATCTACCATAGACATGCAAAATTCTAGTCGTGCTCTTTATTTTCTTCCTTCAACAACGGTTTAATAGCATTTGAGTGACGACGGATGACACCATCTTTGAGCAACCTGAATAGTGTACTTTGTTGCACTCCTAAAGCAGCGGCAAATGATCTTAATGTGATGCAATGCTTAAAAGGGATGCTCTTTGCGCATGATTTGTGTCAATTTGAACTCTCTTAACCACATTGTTCCTCTTAGAAATATCAAGGCGGTACTCCGGATGGAGTGTTTTATGTATCTTCCAAATTCTTTGAACTGTTTTTATAGGTAAGTTCAAAAGATTAGATACCTCCATTGTGTCTTTTTTTTTTGAAGGAACTCCGTTCGCGGCTCGCTGCGGCAAACCGTTGTATGTCTTTTTGCTTGTTATTTAACATTTGATGTGGTTTTCGGTCTTCAAATGTTTCCAAAGTTCCTGTAAGTAAAAGGAGACAAATATTGTAAGATAATGAGACATAGATTCTCTTTGAAAGAATCTGGAAAGATAATAAAAAAATTAACATACTTGCATTAACAAATAGAAGCAGAGTATCTTTATTCAAAAATATTCAAAATTAACAATCAAGCATGAAGAAGGGGTGAAATGATTCCATTTAATAAACAATGGAAAAATATTCATTTGAAGAAAAATCACCTGAAATGGTTTCATTTTGATATTTTTCACTTTCAACTTGTTGCTCAACATTATCATCTTTCACATGAATCTCGTTAAAATATCATCCAGGTAAATGCGGATTAGTTTCATTTTGATATTCTTCACTTTCAATATCAAGATGATCCATTTTTGTTTGAGTGATAGTTCAAATTCTTTACATTGTTCATCATTTTATACCATGGAAAAGTTTAAATATTTTGGCTCCAATCTAATTTTTATTCAAAATTTGTTTATGTCATTAAAATTTGGCTCCAATCTTATTTTATTTGTTCAAAATATTTATTGAAGTTGAAAAGTCTTTGCCTCCAAAATAAAATTATTTGATTATGAACAATTTAGATACTCCAGCATTACTCCGTAATTTTTTGTTGTTTTAGCGAGTATATTAAATGCCGCCGTTACTCACTTGGAACCACAATACTCTTAAATCATGCGGTATTCACTTAAAGCCAATAATCAATTAGTGTCATTTAATACCATACTAGTTCTTAATTAGAGTGTATATGTAAATCTTATTCATTTCTTTAATTTATTGTGAATTTGCTAAAAGACAAAAAAAGCAAGCGAGGAGGGAGTAATATATGCGAAGTTAAACATATGACATTATATTGATAGACTTGTATATTCATGTGAGATTGAGCAAATACAAGTGAATATCTAATAATGCGATTGAACTTGCAATTCATCTTACGAATGACTTTAAATAGTCAAATATTTTCATATTGTATAATTGAGTTAAGTTCCGAGAATCTGAGATATGTGTGCTTGGGTATCGCAAATATTTCTACATGCTTTCCATGTATACATATTTCATTGCATGCTATATTATAAGTCATGCATAAAATCAAGGGTATCTTTGTTGCTACCAAACATTTAAAATTTTGTCACGGCTCTATCAAAGGTGTATGTGTTACACTGACTTATTTAGTCTTCGAGGGTACAAATATTAAGACAAATAAGGTCATTTATTCTCACTTTGGTACCCAAAACATAGTGCACTATGATATCATTTTTCATTAGACTTTAAGTCTAAAATTTCTAAACTTATATAATGAATTTTATTTCTTTCTTGGTTACGTCTTTATAACAGTGGAATTTATATATATGTATTATCTACTCGGCTTAAGGAGATAGATTCGGATCCTCTATTGCTTCATGATATAAGCTGCTTACGTTGTATGCAATAATTATTGTCGACAATCTTTTTCTTTTGGTTCCACCATGTTCATGATAACTCAGATCTCATTATATTCATGAATTCTGTAAATGTCTTCTAGACATTAGTTATAGCTTTAGCTTATTCATAAGATATATTATTCATCAATCTTTTTTAGAGGTGATATTCTTCTAGACCATCTTCAATGTTATATCTTCAATGATGAAACTATTTCATCTATAATGGTTCTTCAAGAACCTATACTCTAGTTTGAGTGTTTACAACTGATATATTATTTCATTATTATCTTGAGGTCAGAAATTTATTTGGTAGTGAACTTCTAGTTTTATATTATCCATGAACTATTCATGTTACATCTCTTGAACTTAGGAGTTGTATTTATTCACCTTGAGAGGATCATATAGGATAGAGATATTTCATTTCAAGATAGACTATTTTTCAATTGTACACTATTCCTCCCCTCAATGTTGAAAACATTGATATATATCGCAATAAAAATTACTTGATTATATAGATGTATACGCTACAGGTATAATATTTCTAAGTATATAGATGTATATACATGGGTATAATAAACATTTAAACTATTCATATCTTGTGCATATCGTTCAAAATATATGATGCAGTAGTGAGATAGTAAAATATTTGGTTTATGATGCACCCGAACCAATTATATTGAGAAGTCGTGTGGTAATTTGGCTTGATCTGTGAACAAGTGTCACTTTAATAGTAACATTTCCCAACAATCAATTGGCCGGTGTGCATGTGTAGTTCAACATGCCCTAATAGTCAGCGAGTTCTGGCATGTAAACTCGCGTAAATTTTTTAAACTCAATAATTTGTTGACCCCTTAATGAGTGTCGAATCAAATTTTCAACAATTCTTTCGCATCGGAACTGATCCGGGATGGTTTAACCGGTCATGCCAAATAATAAAAGTTTCATAATTATCAAACTTCTGGTTTGATAGGAAGTGTATTTTAATACTACACATATGTGTGTTACTTCTGATAATAATATTTTAGCTCTTCGGGAACCATCAATTGACTTTGCTTCACTTTTGACAAATATTAGCTCTTCTGGAGTCCTCAATACTTTTGTTACATTATTGAAAAATATTAGCTCTTCTAGAACTAACTACTAATTAAACTAATATTAATTACAATTACTTCAATGATATATTGCTAGTTTTTCATATGTATGAAATAAGTTGACAGGATCGATAATCAATTTGTATATGCCAATAGTCACTACTTCAGGGATGTAATGATAATCATTTATTGTTAGTATGAAATTATGGGGTATAAAAAATACCACCACTTGAGACTAGCAGATTTATGCAACATGTAACAAAATATTTTTGTAGAGCGAAATTATCCATGCTCGAGGACACCATGCTCGAACACATGATGATAGACAAGTTACATCCCGAGTACAAATCGTGTGTATAGTTAAATTTATTATAAGGTATGGATCTGAAGACCATTAAAAGTGCATATTTACCATGAATTTGTATTCATGAGCTTGATATGTGGGCTCATCCGGAGTTTTCAATTAATTTTTACACTGCCTCATATTGTGATAACATTCGCTTCCGCATTTATCAAGTAATAAAATTTTCTTCGTCGTTTCAGCATATGAGTTGAATTGCTTTTAACATATAAACAAGTTGCTTACTTATAAAATAATATATACTAGCAGGGTATAATCGATCGCTTGAAGGATTGACCGTTTTAAGGGGTATATATTATTGTATATTAACATGTAATCATGCATTACGTCCTTTCAAATAGGTCAAATAATATAAGATGAGTCTTTGTGCAGAAGTGAATTAGGTCGGAAATTGAATTCGCCTTGATTTCATATCATTGTCAAAATAATGAAGACATTTACATCGATTCTTGAGAGAAATATTTAAAAGCCTTTAATTTATTTGCCCGTGATTTGAAGTCTTTTAATATAGAATACGATCTTACGGACTACTTAGTGATAACAATATTTTAGCTTTCTTAAAATTGGGTCTTCAAGACACATCAAAATGTTTAAATATATTTGAGCTAAATTATTATAATTTTTTCATAAAGTTGTGAATAATTTAGACAGATTTACCAAATCTTGTGGGTTAGTCTTACGGAATATTAGTTCTTTATGTCGGTTAGAGATGCATTTAAATAAAGCGGCGAAATGAAGTCTGGCCAGATAAAGGCGAATGTCTAGCTTGAATTATAGCGAATACGAATACTAAAAATATTTAGAAGTTTGATAGCAGTTCAAAAGAAAATACTTAAATTGAGTTGTGACAGCTTTACCCCTCTTTTATTTCATTGATATATATTCATCCGTCCATTAAATAAATATTTTCTTGATAGATAAATAAATATTAATATGAATAGAATAAATAATAGATTTACTGAATATATTATTGATTTATTATTATTATAATTGTTATAGTATTATTATCATTAAATTATCATAATAATAATAATTATTATTATTATAATAATTATTAATTCTTATTATTATTTTCACATTATTATTCATTTTTTATTGTTATAATTATATTTATTTTTATTATTATTATTTGTATTATTATTATTATTATTATTATTATTAAGACACTATTATTGTTTTATTATTATTTTTGTTATTATTATTATTATTATTATTATTATTATTGTTTTTATTATTATTGTTTTATTATTATTATTTTTTTATTATTTCTATTATTATTATTATTTTAGTTATTATTTTTATCTTTATTATTCTTATTCTTATTCTTATTATTTTATTATTATTATTACTATTTTATTACATGATTATTCTTATTATTTTTTATATTATTATTATTATTATTACATTATTATTATTATTACTTTATTATTTTTATTTTTATTATTTTTTATTTTATCATTCTTATTATTATTTTTATTATTCTTATTCTTATTATTATTCTTCTCTTATTATTATTTTGATTATTATTAATATTTTTGTTTTGTTATTATTATTAGTATTTTTTGTTATTATTATTATTATTATTATTATTTTATAACTTTTATTATTAGTAGTATTATTATTTTATTATTCTTATTATTAATATTATTATTAGTATTATTATTATTATTATGATTATTATTATTCTTTTTTGTTTCATTATTATTATTTTTATTATTATTTTTATTATTTTATTTTTAATTATCATTATTACTATTCTTATTAGTATTATCATTATTATTTTATTTTATATTTTATTTATTTTTTATTTTATTATATTTTTGTTATTATTATTATTATTCTTATTATTATTCTTATTATTATAATTATATTATTAATTTTTATTTCTATCATTGTATTATTATTTTATTAATAATAATAATAATGGAAAGGATAACTGAGATGTGAAGAAAATTTTGGAATGAGAAGTATGTAAATTTGGACTTTATCACTTCTGATTTTTTTAAGAGGAGAAAAATAAATAGAGAATTTTAACCTAAAATTTTGTTAAGGATTTTGATAATAAGTACTTAAAATAATTCATTAACAAACAAACTTAATAAATTAAGTACTAAATTAATTAATTTTAAGTGTTTAATGAGTTTTAATATTGGCCTCTTGGATACAATTAAATCTATGAATCAATTATTAACCTAAAGTGGCAATCGAGCAAATAAGGACAAATATATCAAAGTAGATTACTAATAAATATTTTGAATTTAGTGATTTTGAATAACATGACCATGCATCAAATATAAGGGAATATTAATACATACGCAGTACTTAAAAATTAAGAAGCAAATTTAATTGTGCAACAGAATTTTTTTCTTCGTTTTTAAGGCTCATTAGTATTAAGGCATAGAAGAAATTAAATGTAATAGCTATATACTCCGTAGCATAATAATATGGATTTCAATCCCTCGAGATTAAAAGCAAAATTTTCAACAAATAATGATAAGTACTCGATAAATGTACTTTTGACGTGGGGCCAAAGAAGGAGCGACTTGAGTTCGAATTATTGATTACGGATTTAGCTCTAGAAAGCATATCCGTTATTCTAATACTTTTGCATTATGATACAACGGCGATGTAATTGACTCGGTTGGTTAAAGTACCGTCTTAGATAACGTGTATAAATATAACGAATAATAAAGTAAAAGATAGAAAATAATAGGCAGTAAGGGAGGAGAATTATTTTATTGATGCATGTAATTGTATTGTATATACAAAACAGTAATAATATATAAGATAATTAATTCATAAATAAGTAAAATTTACTAATCAATTAACGTCATAAATTCCTAATCAATTCATCTCTACAATACATCACAATATTTCCATAACACAAACAAATATTTGACTTGGACCTAATAATTCGATTTCTTCAACCTGAGAAGATTGAGATTTTTGAGCTGCTGAAGTTGGTAAAGTTTGAAGCTTTTTTTGCATATAAGTTCAAAGGCTTCACCTTTAAGCTTAATTAAGGTATTCTTGATTTATTATTAGACTTTGTTATTTAATTCAATTTTCTTGTGTGATTGTATGATTTGTGATCATATGTTGTAGTCCCTTTTTTTAATGGGAACCGCAGTCATTACTGTTGAATTGAATGGGCACGGGGAATTAAATTTCTAGTCCCTTGTTACTATTCTTGTGTTTAATGAACTTTGTAGCCATAATTGACACACTAACTTCGATTTGAATACAAATTATTATGCTAGTGGTAAACTACACTACATGCACAATATTAGAATCTGATAGATTTTGCATAGAGTATTATGTAACATATATAAAAATATTCATGTTTTGGATTATTATTTTGTTGGAGTCTCTGAAGGAGGGGGGCATACAGGTTAGTGTTAGGAGTGGAGTTGCATTGTGATGGCAGCGTTAAAAGAACTGCTTCCTCCTGCAAAGTCATCGGGGGCAACTTATTATGACCACTCAAGTGATCCATGGTTTAAGCAGCGATATACTGCATCTGAGGCAGACAAATCGGTTTCCATAAAGGTGAATCCAGTCCCACCTTATTTAAAAAGGACGGGATTTAGACCATCGAAGTTAGAGGATTTTGGGGATGGAGGGGCATTCCCAGAAATTCATTATGCTCAGTATCCTCTTGATATGGGGAGGAAGAAGGATTGGAAGCCAGGGTCCAAGACTTTGCCTGTTACAGTTGATGAGCACGGGAATGTGAGATATGATGCTGTTGTGAGGCAAAATGAGAATTCGAAGAAGATTGTCTATTCGCAGCATACGGATCTTGTACCAATGTGTGTTAAGGATGAGGAGAAAGAAGAGATCGACGATGAGGAGAAGCAAAAGTTGATTGAGGATACTGCACAGGAAACAAAAACTGCACTTGAGAAGATTGTGAATGTGAGGTTGAGTGCGGCACAGCCGAAAAATGTTCCCTCCCAGTCTAATGACTCTAAATTTATCAAGTATAAGCCTTCCCAGCAGTCTGCAGCTTTTAATTCTGGTGCTAAGGAGAGGATTATTAGGATGGTGGAAATGCCGGTTGACCCGATGGAGCCACCAAAGTTCAAGCATAAGAGGGTTCCTAAAGCTTCTGGTTCCCCTCCAGTCCCAGTTATGCATTCTCCTCCTCGTCCTGTGACTGTGAAGGATCAGCAGGATTGGAAAATTCCTCCCTGTATTTCTAACTGGAAGAATCCAAAGGGTTACACAATTCCTCTTGATAAGCGTCTGGCTGCGGATGGTAGGGGGCTCCAAGAGGTTCAAATTAATGACAATTTTGCCAAGCTCTCTGAGGCTATGTATGTTGCTGAACAGAAGGCTAGAGAGGCTGTTGCAATGAGGTCCAAGGTGCAAAAAGAGATGGCCATGAAAGAGAAAGAGAAGAAAGAGATGGAGCTGCGTGAACTGGCTCGTAAAGCGAGAGCTGAGAGAACTGGTGCAGCTCCTCCAGCTAATCCCCCCATGATCTCAGAGAGGAGCAGTGTGGATGTTGTGGATTATGAGCGTGTCAAAGGTTCTCCTAGGGAGTCGAGAGTGGAGAAGGAAGATCGTCTGCAGAGGGAGAAAATTAGGGAGGAGCGTCGCCGAGAAAGGGAAAGAGAAAGAAGATTGGAGGCAAAAGATGCTGCAATGGGAAAGAAGAGTAAGATTACCAGAGATAGAGATCGTGATATCAGTGAGAAAGTTGCTCTTGGTATGGCCACGACTGGGAAAGGGGGAGAAGTTCAATATGACCAGAGGCTGTTTAACCAAGAGAAAGGGATGGATTCTGGGTTTGCTACCGATGATGCATACAATGTTTATGACAAGGGGCTGTTTACAGCACAACCTACTATGTCCACGCTATACAAGCCTAAGAAAGACACGGATACTGATATGTATGGTGGTGCAGATGAGCAGATGGAGAAAATTATGAAGACTGATCGATTCAAGCCTGACAAGGCATTTACTGGTGCCTCGGAAAGAGCAGCTCCAAGAGAGAGGCCTGTGGAGTTTGAGAAAGTGGCTGAAGAAGCTGATCCCTTCGGTCTGGACCTGTTCTTAACGGAGGTGAAGAAAGGCAAGAAAGCTATGGATAAAATTGGCAGTTCAGGTACCATGAAGGCAACTGCTGGATCCATGCGAGATGGCAACGAAGGTTCAGGCAGATCACGTATTGCTTTTGACAAGGGGCGTTAAGTCCTCATATATATGTATGATGTATACCTATTCGACGTTGTCATTTGTTGCTTTTCCATTAGTATTGTTGTACACTAATGTTTGTGAGACGACAGTATTTACAAGTCCTTTATTATGTGTATGCTGCTATATGGGTTTGCTAATTTATCATCTTTTCCCCCCAGTTGATTTGAGAACCATGTAGTTATCTGGTGATTGGTAATTTGTTGTTTCCCATATTGTGCAAGACCACCAACCTTGTTCTTGGATCTTTACTTCTCAATGAAATTATTAAGATCATGTCTTTGAGCAATGCTAGCCTTTTGTCTAATAAAAACTAGCTTATGATATACACTAAGATAAGCTTAGCTATGTCCAGTTGAGGCCAACAATGAAAGCCTATGCAGTCAACACCGAAAACCGCCCTTATGAAACAATGAAGTGTGTCGAGCATCCATAATCTCTTGAAAATGTTCTGCTATATGTCATAAAAGCAAATTTGACAATCTTGCTCATGGCAAAAGTTACATACCTGCAGTGTAATTTCATACGGAGTACAATTTTATTGAACAGCACGCATACATGCCTCAAAATCCAACGTTTACATCTCTACCTAATCAACACTACACGCTTGGAGTTTGAATAGCAAAGAACAAAAACTAAAGGAGAAAAAAGTAAAAGTAAGCATTGAAAGGGATGACTTAATCCTTTACAACAACATGCCCCAATGAGGCTCCCACATAAGCAGGGTAAGAGGGAGGAGGGGGGATCGGAAGAAGGATGACCAAACCACCATGAACATTTTCAGAAGTTATTAAGTTATTCTGTCAAACAAGTGCTACTTCACAGCCTCAGATACTGATATCATCTTTTTCATCAGCCTTCTCCATTTGAACCTTCAGTGCAGCTCTTCTCTTGTTCTGGATTTCGCGAACGTACTCTGCAATTACCACATGAAATTTTGGAGCTAACTTACTAGTAGATGATACATTCAGCCCGGCCTTCTTCAAAGCCTTTGTGACATGCTTTTCAGCCTTCTGGAGGTGAAGGGTGCAATAAGAAGGAACGGTCGACCTCAGAATTGGCTTTCCACAAAGTATAGGTCCTGATGTTGAGCTGGCATACAAAAACTAAGTCAGAACCTAGACATATCTAAATATGATGTCAATCTAAGAAGATAAAACAAATGAAATTAGAAGCTATGCAACTAGTAGATAGTCTTTGCACTTCATCTTGGATCAATTCGGAAACAGTCTCCCTGTTACGACAAGGCTAAGGTTGTGTACAAATCCGGCCCCCCTCTTTAGAGGCATTGAGGCATGTTGTATAGTATCTTTGCAACTCTGTGAATGATGTGAACTAGAGCTCAAAATATTGCACTACCACCTTTATCCATGTCGCTCAGTCGTGCCTGATAGTAAAAATCCTCATAGATGATAATTTTACAGTGAGTTCAGCAAAAACCATACGATTGCTTGTAAATCCAATAACTAGTTTTTAACTATTGGCTGAATAGCAACAACTCAAGTTGGACATACTCACCTTTTGATGGAGTAATTGCAAGGCTTATAGAGCTTCTGTTTTGGATCGGACAATATGTGCATGTGACAAAACCTTGTTAAAGCCATTGCTTTTGACTTGCACCCATGGACCTCACACCTGCCGCTGGGGCAATGTCCACTCACACTACCATTGTTCATGGTTCCATTTTCATCAACTCCAGTGGCACAATCTCTACTAGCATTATGATTGTTATCTTCCTCCTCGACAAACGGGCTTTTCCCATAGTCCCAATAGTACTCTCTAAACTGATTCTTCATATCTTCCATCAATAACCAGTAACGATCACAGTAAATCTTCTTCAATTTCTTCATGAAGTGGATTCGTCGCTTGAGAACTTCCTTTCGAGTCAAGTGCTCAGACTCAGAGACCAACAAACACTCCTCTGGCATTTCCATTATCATTGTCTTAGCACCAGACATAGAGTCAGCAATCTCAGCTTCCTGGAATAAGAATCAAGAAAGGTTCCAAATATTTACTCATCCAAAGAAAAAATTCAACAAACACAACAGGTGCTTACAAAACATTTGAGAATTGACTTCAACAAGTAAATACACCATATATTAACATTAACATGCTCTGATACCTTGAAGAGTCTTCCTTCTTAGCGGGGATAGTACGCAGCCTTACACATGTGATAACAGTGAGGCTGTTTCCGAATTGTACCAAGAGTAAAGTGCAAACACTATATACTACTTCACAATAAATAAAAACCGTAGGTAGCGTAAGGATAGATTTTTTATATATTCCATTATATCCTAGAGCCAACGAATATAAAAACTTCGACTTAGGACATGGAAATGAAGTAAGGTGCAAATGAAAACATCATACTAGAAAATCATGTATAAAGAAAACAAACATCTTATAAAAACCTGGCAAATTCTCTTATCTAGAAATCAAAACATACCCTTTACATAAAAAAAACCATCACCATTCAACAAAACCAAATAAAACAACCAATTAAGCTACTTCAATATAAATGATCGAATTTTATGTTTGTCATCAAGCAAACATAAAATCCCACTTTCAGAAACTTCATATATATTCAATTCTTTTGAGCTGGGGCTATTTTATTACAGAAAAAAACAACAACAAAAATGAAGTCTTTCCAATTCAAATAACATATGAGAGAGTGAGGGAGAGAGGAGAGCGAACATACCTGACTGATTCTGTGGAGGCGGAGTTTATTGTTTTTAGGCTTATTACACCAACTACATCTACCACATTATCCAACACGGTAATAAATTTTATGTTATTAAAATAAAAGAATGCATTTATGCTCCGAAATTACGCGTTAAAACGTCATTCGATGACAGTGTATTATTATTTTACCCCTCGAGCTTTTACGCACTCACACTAGATTCCTGGACATAAAAATAAAGTATTTTATTGACTATTATACCCTTTTATATTTACGCTTTTATATTTTTAATTAGTTTTAGCAAATCAAAATTTGTTTCTTCATTTAAAATTATATAAGTTTATAACTAATGTTAAATTTTTAAATAAATTTATTTCTATAATTAAATTTAATTATTATTATTAGAAAAAACTTAATATTTTAAATTTATCATATGTTGTTATATTTATTTAAAATATTTTAGGGTTACATATGAAATGTATGTATTTGAAAAAACTTATTAATAAAACTGTTGAAATTATACAAAATCAATTTAAATATAAATTATGAAATATAATGAAGTGTTAAGTATACGAGGGGGTGAGTAATCGAGCAGCCGACCCAAGCATTGGTGAATATTTAAAAAATTCCGAGACCGAAGATTATGATAAACTTTATGACCCATATGTCATTCACCCGTTATTAAAATCATGATATGTGTATTTTTGTTTTTTATAAATTAGTTTTTTTTAAAATCTAAAATATGTGGAGTACATAATAATTTTATCTAAATATTCTTTCCGTTTTAAAATAGATAATTATCTAAAAAATTATTTACAATAATCGATTGCTTTTATAATTTTAACGTGAATCTCTTTTATACTTCAATGTAACTTTTATATTATCAATGTAGATTTTTACATTCTTAATGTAACTTTTCACAATCACTTAATAAAATAATTTTCATCTAAACAATCATATATTTTGAAACGGAGAGGGTATAATTTATTGGTAAAATTGTCTATTTTTGACTTTTAATTTTTTCATAATCTAACTGACTAGAGAGCTGTTTCATATATAATATTTAATTTTGTGTGCTTACTAATATTTATAGCAATTGCTTATAAAAAGGATAAATCTTATAAAAATACAGAAAACCAAATTCTTATAACCAAAAAATAAATAAATAAGACACATTTAATAAACTGCCCACTCCCAACTTCCACGCCCCATTTCCCTAACCCCAATCAAAATAGCTAATCTCTGAGCCTTGGGAGTCAACTGCAACGCGGGGTCAAACAATCCATAAATCAACCAGAACTTAACATTAATTCACCATGTGAGGTTGATCATCATCAACCATCATTTGGTAAATTGATAGTGGAGTGTATTGTAGTAGCAAAATTATTAAACATAATCTTGTTCCGATCCTTGAAGGCTGCAATAAATTAATTTCAGATGTTTAGGTTAAGATTTTGTGCATACAAACCACCAATTAATGTGAAAATACTATAATACCTCTACTTACTTATCCTCCGTTTGATCAAAAAATCGTTAGATTAGAAATTTCACTTAAATATACCGATTTGACGGTGCATACATGTATAAGCACATTGCTTATCTTTTTTGTGTAAGCTCCTAAGATACAACTCTTTAAACTTTTTCTATTGATATATTTTTCATCAAATATTATACAATACAAACAAAAATATCTACGGTCAAAACTCAATTATGAAAAAGTCAAAAAGTCAAAACTAGACAATATTTTATAACTAAGTGAAGACAGTTATCCGACCTGTCCAACACTTTTAACATATAAACTAATCACTCAATGCTAAAAAAATGTCTAATCTTAATTTTTGTTCGGTATATTTTACCAATAAAAAAAATTCATTATGAAGTTGTTACAATATAAAAAATTATAAATTATAAATTACAAAGATATGAAATTCAATCTTAATAATAGAGAACTGAGCTCAATAACCAATTTTTGTTTCTATACAACTACTGGTTTCACTGATTATAATAATAATTATAAAATTCATAATCGTAATTCTAATACGAATATAATAAAACAATAACATACGAAATAGCCAGACTTTCAATTACTAAAAACAGACCTACTATTGTCGTGAAATTACCGACACCCCATAGTGTCGGGTATGGAAGGTCGCAGTTTTTAAAGGTCCGCTTAAATTTTTTATTTGTTTTTGATGCTCAAGCACAAGGCTTCTGAAATTCTAGAATTTAAAAAAAAAATCAAAATTAATTCGTTTATACCCCCGACACTGCATCGACAATATCATCAAGTTATATATAAAAAACAAATCGCTTTTAATCCACATCAACCCCCAACCCTACCCCATCCCCACCACCGGTTCCCACCCCCGTCAGCCAGCTTCGACGCCACCGCCACCTCGCCCCCACCCGCGACCATCACCCCACCACCGCTCCCACTGCGACCCACTCGCCGAAAAAGGTCCGACTTTCATTTTTTTTTTTGTTTTTTTCGCTTTTTTCGCTTAATTTTTTGTAATTATTTATTTTTATAATTACTTGTATTTTTTATCGGGAATTGATAATATGTTTAATAAAAGTTGAATTGGAAATTGATAATATATTTTATCGGGAATTGATAATATAATTACAAAGTTGGAATCGGGAATCAATGTCGGATTTATTCTACGAATTTGTTTTTAATTGAATTGAATCAATTGAATTAAATGTTGGATTGGATTGAATGTTGATTGACTGGAATTAATTCGTTGATCGGATTGAATGAATTTAATTTGGTTTAATTTGTTAATTTGTTTTCAATCGGGAATTCAACGCTGGATTTTATTCGGTTTAAATGTTCGATTGAATCAATTAATTGAATTGGATTTATTCGCTTAATTCGTATCAATTGGGAAATTGAATCAGAAACCGAATTGTATTTGAATCGAATTTGATTAAGTTTGAATTTGATTGATTT
This sequence comes from Lithospermum erythrorhizon, assembly GCA_019722365.1. Lineage (NCBI taxonomy): Eukaryota > Viridiplantae > Streptophyta > Magnoliopsida > Boraginales > Boraginaceae > Lithospermum > Lithospermum erythrorhizon. Next base: position 84,720 of record JADFUC010002077.1, on the reverse strand, counting down.
GAATTCCTATATTCTCGAGATTAAATCGAATTTAATTTGAATTGAATTGATAAAGTATAGTTTGAATGTCAGTTTCAAGTAGATCGAATGTTGTTTGAATTAGATTTGAGTTTGAATGTTGTTTGAATTGACCGAATTGATTTGATTCGAATTGAATTGATTTTGTTTTAATTTTGATAGAATTTGGAATTTTCAAATGCGTGTTTTATGGCTCGTGGCGGTAAAACTCGACGGCGAAGTGTACGACAGCAGTGTGAGCAGGCCGGTCAAGAGGCCTGTGGATAGCCATCCTGCCCTCGCGATGAGCCATCCACCGCCTCCTCCATATAAAGTGCATTTCACGCATCGACTCCCGTGACGATAAATTTACCACATCGCCCATATCCGGGCCAAAGACGGCCGACTGGCCCAGCGTGATTCCGCGAGCACGCCCACGGACGATAGTCGCCACTGCCGCCACACGCCTCGACGCCGATGAGCTGAGTAGATACAAATTGATTTATCTGGCCTAGGATTTACGACCTTATGGACACAGCCCCGAGAAGTACGGCCGGGTACGCTGATCTCGATAGTGCCCACGCCATCTCGTGGGACTGTGAGGATCGCTACATGCTTCGAGGAGCCGCAAAGGCATTTTTATTTATCGAGTTTGTCATATTAATATTTATATTTATCATTTGTATCTAATTAAATCGCTTGTTTATAAGCAGTTTCGGTTGGGTAAAGGAAAAAGATTCTTCGCAACTTAAATAAGCAACTCCAAGTCGAAGATTTAGCCACACTACACAGATGTGGATCGTAGCCAAGGATGGTATATGGGAATGCTTGGTAAGTATTTAAATATAAAAGTTTTGTGGATTTTCAACCAGAAATTAGACTAACTTAATTTTGTATTTATTTCTGCATCGAGCACATTCAGTGAGGAGCTGCCGCTTACAAATTGGGAGGTTTCTCGCACAAGAAGAGGCGGCGAGATCTTCTACGGCGGAAGATACAAACGCCGCTGGGCGCGAGGGTGACGATCCCCGCCTTTCTCCTCGGGACTCGTGCCCCAACCGGATCCGTGGACCGCCATGCTGGGAGAAGTATGCTGCAATCGGTAAGTCAGGATGACCACCGGCTCATCTCCCAAAAGAACCGACAACCGCATGACTCCAAATAAGGGTTCGACGAGCCTCCTTCGGCATTCCCCCGGGAGCGCGCGGCTTCACTTGGTAGGCTCCAAGTACTTTGTAAGTTTCTTGGATTTTGCCTCTTTTTATTAAATTTTATTTTTCAATATTGACATATTAACTATGTATTTTAATTTCCATTTCAAGCCAGGACTGGAAGCGCTCCTTCGCCGGTTGAACATTCGCTCTCGATCCGAACAAGCAGCAAGCGACAAAGCGCGAATCGATTTAACAGGGGGAATTTAAGCAACCCGAGGCCGAGATCGCTTTGTAAGTTTAAAATTTTTATACATTGGGTTTAAACGCTTTTTTTAATATGTTTTTTATACATTACTTATATTTCGCTTTATGTTTGTATAATCGGGTAGGACGGAAGATGCGGTCTTGTTCCGCTGGTAAGACGGGTCGACTCGATCCACAGCGCCCAAAGTGACAAGGCACTGATGCATCACTGTCAGTTGGGTTTCGAGAGTGCCGATGCTGTGAGTTTATACTCGCAAATGAGATAACATGAATTTCGCATCGGGAACCAGCCCGCCTCGGTGACGCTCCAACGCTTGGCTGGCCGGAGAGTCCGGTGCGGCACAAGGCGCCGAGGCTGGGCGAAACGCGGGAAGAGATTACGGCATCAAGAATGTGGCCTAATCATGGTTATACTGGAGGTGTGATTACCCTCCAGCCTCAAGATGATCATGCAGTCTGTCAGCCCATTCAACCCCCATCTCACCCAGAGTCATGCGACCTGCAGTTGTATCACCTTCCACGCCCACATCCCGCCCACCCAGCCCCCCACCTGCACTCCCACAGCGGTGCTCGCCTAATGCACTCCCCAAAGATACATTCATAGCCTGTGATTGGGAGTGTCAAGAAGTTTTATGGTTTATATGGTTTATGGATTGATTTATGGATATTTTTTATATTGATTTTGTATTGATTTATGGATATTGATTTAATGTGGAGATAGTTTTAATGGGTTTTTTGCGGATATTTTTATGTCGATAGTTCGATTTGTGTTTATATTTATCATTTGAATGATTTGTGTTTATATTTTGATGTTTATGCTTGTTATGTTTATAGTTTGATTTGTGGTTTAGCGTTGATTGTGTTTATAGGTTGTATAAAATAAAGGACGTTTAAACAAATTAAGTTTATGGCATCCCATTTCCCGCATAATAAAGTGCTGCCGTCAGCATGGTATAAATACGGGAAAGTGTCGAGGGCTCAGCGCCGGGTGGTGGCCGGTTTAGTGTCGTAGGGTCTGACGAGCTCGTGTCGCCGGGCCTCAAAGTGTGTCGTATAAATACGGGTCCTGCCGTGAATCAATAAAATCATTTTTCTTCTTTTTTAATTTAGTTTTTAAGTAATGTAATCAATTATTATGACTTATAATCATTAAATATATTATTAAAATTATAAAAAAATATTCAGAAGATTCGGTATATGATATCATATAGTCGAGTATAATCCTAATTATTTCAGATACATCATATACATTTACTCATTATCACTTGAATATTTTTATGCTTATAATATATATTAGTTAATATATAACTAATTTGGAATAGAATATATTTATTATAATGTTGAATAATTAGGTTAATATGAAAAAATAAGAAAACGGAGTATTTAGAAAGTTATACAGCCAGATAAATATTTGTAGGTTACAATCGACACTATACCGACACCGATTCCGACAATTATAGTTACATATAAAGTCGAAAATGCATATCGACAAGGACAAACCTTAATCCTCACCCTTCCCATCCCCCCCCGCCTCTACCTAACTCCGAATCCTAGAAGCTTTGATATTTTTATGTTCAATTATGCGTATATATGTTGTTTATTTTTGGGTTTAATTCATTTCAATTGTAAAATCTAGTGTTTAACTACAACAATTATTTATGTTCAATAATTATATTCAATTATGTTCAATTATATTCAATTATGTCCAATTATGTCCCAAATATTTATTCTAATTATGCAATTGCCCAAGTATGTCTCAAGTATTTATGTGCAATTATGTCCAAGTATTTATTTTTTCATTTAATTCATTTTTATTCCAAATTTAGGGTTTATATCACAGCTAATTATGTTCAATTATATTCGAATTAATTATGTCCAATTTCAATATATTTGGTGGAAAATGTTCAAGATCGCTCGGATGTATAATCGTTACGGGTCCGGGGACAAGCATGCGAAATCCCGTGATATCTACAAGGCTTTAGTAAGTTTCTGAGGTTGCGTAAAACCATGCTAAGTGTCAAGAGGACGATAATGATGCTTCACGGCACGCCATTCTGACTACCCTATAACGATGACCTTGTGAAGCGCTATTTCTTGAATAATACTAAATGGTATGTTCTGGAAGAGAATTAGATCCACCTGCTTTTATTTGCAAGTTTTTTCGTAATAATCGGCTATTAGTAAAAAAACTTCTAAATATTTCATTTCACTTGAGTTGCAAAATTTCAAGAAATACTATTTGTTTTCGTGGGATTATTTGTATGGTTTTCTTGATTTGAAAAATGAAAGCCTATCAATATTCCATTTCGTCTTTATTCCTTCCATAAACGACAAGGTTTAAAGCTTAGAATGGGGCATATGATAACGCGCCATAGTACGGTGTTCGCTCTTCATATTATCGTGGCTATCAATGTTCGGTGTTCGTAAGCGATAACATAATCAATCGTGCGCGCGCATGCAGGCGGAAACGGGTGGCCGGGCATGCTATCGGTTAGTGTCGCAGGCCGCAATTACATTATTCAATATGGTGTCGGTATAAGAGTCGGGTAGCGCCGGTATCCAAAATTTTCGGATTCCCCGCTTAAAATAAAGGCGAGAATTTTAAAACATTTTACACACGGGCGGCCGGGTCCGTGCCTGTATTTAAGGCCGGGTTAGCTTAAATTGCATCTCAAATTTCCTTCCACTCATATAAACACTTAATCTCAATCACTATATTTTTTATATTTTAACTTTCACAATTTCAACCTCAATTATAATTCTACTTATTATTGTTTTGTTTAATTTATAATAATGACTACTAACTTTCTTTAATTGTTTCTTTTAGAATTTATTTGAGGTAATTATTTTGTAAGATATCTAATTATTTATGATCTACTTTTAACCTGTTATATTGTTTCATTTAGAAAATTATTTGAGGTAATTATTTTGTTACATTTTATGACTATCAATTATTTTGTTTAATTTTGTTACTTCAATTTTTTATGTCTCTAATTTTTTATCTTCATAATAATATTGTTACATTTTCGCTTTTATTGTAGGAAAAATTATCCAAAGAGTTGGTAATTTAATGTTTATGCTGATGATTTTGACATTTCCGTTATGGTTATTAATTTTGCTTTGGTCTTTATATTGTCAAGCTTCATTTTTTGTATAGTATTTTGTCTTATTATTTTTGTTTTCTGATGTTTATGTTGATATTTTTTGTTTGATGTTTATATTGTTTTTGATGTTTTTTGTATGTCAAGCTTTTGCCTTGTTTTTTGGGTATTATTGTGATTTTATGTACTGCTTCTCGCGAAATGTCGCGAAGATTCAAAGCATAAATTTTTTTGAAAATTTACGTGGCGCCGGTACGGTGTCGGGTAGCCGGTTTATGTCCAAATGTGGTGTCGGTTTTGTGGTCGATCTTCAACACATCAATGTATTATAAACTATGGCCGGTAAAGGCCGTAATAAAATAAATGAAAATAAAATTAATTACATATGCTGGCCTGATAAATGTCGGTAATAAAAATAAATCAAAATAAAAATAATTGATGATTGTTTCCGTGACAAGGCTTGGTGAATAAATAATTCAAAATTTAAATTATAACTACAAAAGTCATTTGGTGAAAGTCATTTGTGAATAAAATAAATCAAAAAAGAAATTAAATGTTATATGGCGCCGCGTATAAGCCGTATAGCCCGAACCCAACGGGCCCGTGAAGTTATCTCTATGAAGGTCGGTTTCGCCGGTAATGTAGATTTAAATATTTCAATTAGAAGGCCGGTCGATAATCGACACTATACCTAGCCGGAAACACACACGGGCGCCGGGTAGCGCCGGTATCTGCCTTACACCTTGCCCTCGGCTTAGTAGTGTCTTCAGAGATTTCAACGCAATATACCTGAGTGAGACTCAATAATCAACGATTGTCTCTAAGAATAGTCCACACCAACGTATGAACGAATCCCCCTCCGTGAACTTTACTAGAGCTCTTTAAAATATTAAACTATGGGCCGAGGTTCGGCAAAAACCCGGCGTTTTCTCCACCCACCGGGTCGACTAAAAGAGGGAGACAGAGAGAATTCTCAACTTCAAAAGCTCAAGCATCAAAAGTTTTTATCTCCAAACGTGCCCTTTATAAGGCTCAAAAATCTCTACTTTTAAGGTTTTCAAAGAAATGTATGGAAACTTCTTCCACCTCCTTAAAAAACATTCTAGAAAGTACTAGAGTTTTAAGGAAATTTTTTCCCTCTTTTCCTCATCATAGTCGACTAAAAAAGGTAAATGTGATTTAGAATATTCTCTACCTCTTATCCCTTAAAATGTTAATGAAAAGTGGCTTGGGATAATATTCAATAATGATTCTATAAGAAATAGAATCTGAACCCTTATCATTTTAACATAATAGTCGAATTGGGGATTTCCAACAATTGGAATTTCGCCCAATATTCTCTTACGCTTATATTTTAAATCCCGGTTATAATCGTATTATAATTGCTTCAGCTTGTCACAGGCGAATTTTTTAGGCTCGATTAAATTAGCAATATATTAATTCTATGTTTAACCGAACATCATATTAATATATAGAATACGAGCTTTTACTCTGCAGTTCATCATAACCCCCAATGACAAATTTTAGAAAGTTACCTAATATATTACCCCAAAACAATTAACACATGTATGAACTTATTATATTTAGGGAAAGAAAAGCGGTCATTCTCCACATTCGGTGATATTCTTATCTTCCATCACTCATCTCATAATGATTTTTTTTTCCATCACCCAACTTCAAATCGACGCAAAATTAGTCCCGACGCTAATTTTTCCGCTAAACTCTACATTTCGCTTGGCACCGCCTCACGTGACTATGTTTAGGTTAATTTAGTCATTTCATATCGTAAAAACTCCACCGAGACTTGTCAGCTATTCCGGCCGCACTAATGTACTAGTTCATCATCATTCTCCGCCGTCTCCATTAGAACTACTTCATTGTTTTGTCAGTTTACCGGACAGCTTCACCTGCCTACGCGCACTGGGCTACCCACTCATTGGTGTCCAAAAATTTTGGCACTTAGAACATTTTGAAAGGACTCACTCATAAACCACTTGTTGAACATATATTCTTGCCTGTAAACAAGGCTCACAATAATTCATCCATCGCCTCGTTATTCACTCCCCACTGATACACACCCCGCATAGGTCATGGACTCGTCAGATGTGGTTCTATCCGCATACAAGGGGGTTCCGATTCGACTCACGCTTTTGCTGTCCATAAATCCAAGGGGAGGTGAGGAAATTGAACCCAAATCGGAAGAAAATCAACCTCTCTGCTCGTCTAATGCATACCCAATTCCCACAAACAAGCACAAAGAGCTGGCTGACTTCTCCGAGGCCAATCAGAGCACAAATAGCCCGTTATCCATTTTTATGAACCTTAATAGCCCCATATTCGGACCATCGATTAGTCGCAATCAGTGCTTCCCCATTTCCAAGTCCCTGACTCTCGCTCGAAAATCCCAAAATACACAGTACTCTTCTTGGTCAGATTATCAAGATTAAGCTTTGGAGCCATGTTTGACGTAGCTGTGCTATGGTCAAATGGAGAGAAAAGCATGATTCTTGGAACCCAAATTGCTAAGTGCATCTTCATGTTCTATCTAAATGCCTAAGAACATTTATACGTTGGTTGAGTTGTTATACATTTTACGATATGAAAATGACTAAATTAACCTAAACGAGTCACGCCGACGGCGTGTCAACGGAAATGTAAGAGTTTACCGAAAAAATAATGCCGGTGACTAATTTTGCCATCAATTTGAAGTTGGGTGATGGAAAAAGTCATTATGAAAGTTGGATCATTTTGAATTAATCCCGGATGAAAGTCAGCGATGAATGCCGCCTTTTAGCCCTTATTTAAATGTAATAACGTCAGATAATCTAATTGTCAGATATATTTATGAGATATAACATCTCTATATTTTCCAATACTCCCATCTCTGTCTTTAAACGGCTATTTGCAAAATTGATTACCTAATAATCTATTACATCCGACACGATCTTCACGCGATTTTGTTAGTCAAGCTATGGTAAGATCGACGCCACCAAACTCTTGCATCCGTATTTTCTCGGTGGTACGAAATGACGTGATCTCGCCTAGGGTAATCGAGGTTGGCCAACAAATCACCACGCTTTCCAAGAGGCCTCAAAATATAAAACCGTTATATCCGGTTATTATAATGAATCTATCTTATGTACAAGACTTCACAACTTACAAGTCAAAGTACACAACTCCTATAAAGTGAAATCAGTCACTCAGCTCAGTGAATCCTACCATTTAACATAAGTTCTATGAGGCACTTATGACACAAATATATAATCTTCTAAGCTTCCTCATGGCGGCCTATCTCTAGCATCAATGCGGTTGAAACTGATTCCACACCGAGAGTACCTATGTGATCGAATCGATAAAAGTTATTCCTTCTCGATCCAAGAAACGTGATCTAACAAATCAACATATACACTTCAACGGTGTTCTATTCCAATAGTGAACACCGACGTGACTACAATATCATCATCGCTTTTCTAGGCTCATGGATGTGTTTTAATTCTCGGAAGTCCCTTAACCCAAAGACCTCTCTAGAAAATTTACACGCAATCGGAATAAATTTTCAAATATTCTAATGATGCATATATATATATATATATATATTGATCATAGTTTGAAAAATAAATGATATTTTATTGAATCGAAGCTTAAAATTCAATCATTGTCTACAATCATGTATGACATAAAAACTAGTTCCCACTAAGACTAAGCATTCACCTGCTACGTACTTAAGACCAGTACTATACATATGCTTATCATGGTTGCTTGAGGTAGTGGTTTAGCGCGGATCCGCCACATTATCATCGGTCGGAAAATTTATATTATTCTAACATCTCCCCATCGGTTATCTCCCGAATAAGACGATTCTCGAGCACATTGGGACTGTGGATTTGACTTAGTTGGAGCTTTCATGCCCAGCAGTTATCACGTATAACCCAATCGACCTTCAATGCTAGGTACTACCCAAGTTCACTCAATGCACTTTTTGATCCAACAAGCTTCCTTTTGTAGCTTTCTCTGTGTAAGTCGCAATGTACTCACTTCGTTGTTGATTCAACATAAAGTGTTTTGCTTTCAAGGCCGCACTACATTAATCGCACCAATCGCTCGTGTAATACATAACCATATCGAGATTCTTAATTATCGCCTCTATCGTTTGAAAACCGACATCGGTGTAACCTCTATTAATAACTCATTATCCCTCGCACCGTGATACAAGGAACATATCTTTAGTCCTTCGTAGTACTTAAGCATGACTTCACAAATATTTTAGTAATTTTCACCAAGATAATGACGTAACTAGCTTGTTATACCTGGTGGTTTAATGCATTTGTCTAGACATGTACATAACATGGCATAATGATGGATCCTATGGTCATGCATAAGGAACATCACTCATCCATTTTCTCCAACTCGTTTAGGATAATCGAAACCAAATAGTAACGCCATGCCTCACGGGAGGTTTTCTGAAATTATCCATTTTAAATCTTTTCAAACACCTTTTATCAATATAAGTGTTTCTGACTTTAATCCAATTAGCTTCTTTAGATCAAGTTATATGGATTTTAATTCCAAGAATGTATTGAGCTCCTAAGTTTTCATAGAAACACTTACATAGCCAATGACTTGACGTATTCAAGCATAGTGATTGCCATTTCTATGATCAAGACATCTACATACGTAACTATAAATGCAATGTCAAGCCCCACTAACCTTCTTGTATACACAAGAATCTTTTTTCGCTCTTAATGGATCCAAACTCTTTGATCGAGTCACTAAACGAAGATTCCAACTTCTTGATGTTTTCTTAAGTCCATAAATGGATCTTTGCAACAGATGTTCTCTTAGGTCCCTTTAGGATATGTAAAGTCTGGAGGTTGTGTCATGTACACGTCCTCCTCTAGATTCCTGTTAAGGAATGCAGTCTTTACATGCATCTGCCAGATCTCATAATCATAATAGGCAGCGATGACTAAGATAATCCGAATGGATTTAAACTTACAACCTGGTATGTTTCATCAGCACCACCTTTGAATTTGTTTGAAACCTTTGGCTACAAGTCTAGTCTTATAAACATGGACATTTTCATTTTTATCCGCCTATGCTGAAACCCATTTGCACTCGACAGTCTAGCACATTCAGTAGATCTTATCCATGTTCAACATTATTTTGATATATCATCTTATCTGGATTTCATGGCTATAAGCCATCTTCGGTCACTTTCTCATGGCTTCTTCATACAGTTAAGGCTCGCCACTTTCAATTAAAATCTTCTCCCCTATACCATCTATCTAAGTTCTTGATGAGTTTTATCCAATTTAAGGCAGTGTGTGAGTCTCGCTTGGCTCAATCAAGTTTTCCAGGATCAAGCTGGAACTTCCTATATAAAGCAGGCTTTTCATTCGGCCGGGTTTGGGCCCACGCTTCAACGCTGATTTCCCTACCATCTCAACAACTTCAAGATTCTTGCTTCTTTATATCTCTTTGGCCAAGTATTCCTTCTCAAGTGAAAACACTATCTTCTTCAGTAATGAAAATCTTATTTTCTACGTCAGATAGAAATAATACTCCCTATGGTTTCTTTCTTGGATAACCAATGAAATAACATTTATCTGGATTCGAGTCCAAAGCTTGTCCTTATTCAATTCTTGACATAGGCTTTACTACCCCAAATTCTCATGTAACTATCTTGGGACGTTCCCAAACCACATCTCAAATGGGGTCTTGGGCAATGATTTAGCCGACATTTGCTGAGCGCATAATGGGGCCAGGTTTGCTATCCCTGATTTCTATAGCTTCGATGCTCACCGCGATCTAAACTATATCTCAATAGTGTTCGATTTTTTCCTCGGATACACCATTATGTCAGGTGTTCCACATGAATGGAATACCAAGTGATACAATACCATACTTTTAAGATGCGCTCAAATTACATAGCTTAAGTATTCCTCCTACTCTTACCTAATCGAGAACCTTAATCGCTTTTACCGAAATGTTCTCAACTTCTTCTAAAACTCATTGAACTTTTTAAAGGCTTCTTCATTCCTATATTTCGGTAGATATATGTAACCATATTTACTATATCATCGCTGAAAGTGATTAAGTATGAGTAACCTCCTCGAAAGCAGAGTATTCCGCTGGTCCACACATATCAAGATGTATGATACCCTAATAAATCATGTCTCTAACCTCAAGCTCCGGAAAGGTTACTTGGCCACCCTTCCTAGCAAGTACGATTCGTGATCGATCATATGGTTCAAAAACCGTGAGGATGTCAAAATTCCATCGCATGCAATTCTCTTAATACGCTTATCACTTTATGTGACTAACTCGTGAACGCCACAAATAGCAGTGGGATCTTCATTTGATCGTTCCTCTTATTGTTTATGTCAGAGGTCTCAACTTAATCTAATGTAGACTATTCCTCGACGAGATGTCGCATTCATAACTATACTATTTCTCGAGTAACGAAACAACCACTTTCATTCATCAAAAGTAATGCCATCATTTTCCAATCGTGAAACTCCGAAATGATATGCTTCTGCCGGTGAGGTAATGTCAGAGACATTGTTTAGTTTAAATACCATTCTTGTCGAAAACTTAAACAAATCGGATCCTACATAGCCGGCCGCAACTTTGCTCCATTGCCTACCCACAGTCTATTCATCTCGCACTACCTTTCTTTCTATTTTTGCAACGCTGAAGTTTTGCTATCCGCCTAAAGACCTACGCCATTTAGAAAAGTGAAGAATTTTATCGTCCAACATAAATAACCGTGACTTGAGCGGTAGTCGCATTCACTCACCTCATCCGCCATGTATTTATTGTCATTCCATGATTTTAAGTTCCCCGTGATCACTGCACGGAAGAAGTCATTTGGTTACATTTCCAAAGTAATGGAGTATATTAGAGTTATTATTCATGTGCCTATTAGACTATAAATGTAAGATATGTAAAAAATAATATAACTTTAGTCATTCATGTCACAATAAGTAATTCTAAAAATCATATATCAGACTACTACCAGGCTTACAATCCCACCGAAACACACTAAGTATACCAAGATCCTACATGACTAAGACCTAAGAAGACGCGCATACATTTCCCCAATTTCTAACTACATGTAAAAAATTCATCACCAATCATGACTATCATAACTCTCGGTGTCACCAAAGTTCATCCTAGATCAGAGGTTGATCTTCTTTTGTCAACAAACCTGCAAGTCTCAGTACACATGGAAATCACCGCTCAAGTGTGCTCCACCGACATGTAGCCTGGGTCGATGTTTATAGCCCAAGTCTTGTAATTCTTGGGAAGCGTATAAACACCCCATCAAAAGTGCCTTACGTGATGATACGCTCATCAATCCGTAGTCCAAGACACAAACGTAGATTCAAATCCAAACTTTAGAGTCGTACGAAAGTATCGCTTAATTTATGACGGGATTATTATAGTTTTAACCAATCTTGTAATCGCTAAGCAACATGACACAATCGCTATATATAACATACATTACAAGATAAAATATAACACTAACAAAGCACTCATGATATGACCTTATAAAATCTAGACTAGTTCTTAAACTATGCCTAGTCTCTAATGATCTCTCATCATCTCATTCGAATTTCTAAAGGGTCTCAAATTTTCACCAATTATATTTACATCAAATAATAATAAATTCAAATCTCTACTCATTCATCTTAGGCAAAGATTAATCACAATCAGATTCCCAAAAATACGCTCTAAGTCATATCACTAATCTCCTTCTTATCCATTATCGTGATATTTAAAACGCATTTCTAATTATCCAATTATAAACCAAGGCATATCATAACAATGGAAAAGAACAATATTTAAAGGCACACATATGATCTAAATAAATATATGTCATTGTATATTCATCAAATGAAATATATAATTTAATTACCTGTTGTAAAATATTCACTTAAACTATTTTAAGTATTTTAACAATTAATATTAAATAATAAGTATTTCTAAAAAATACTATTTATCTAATTTATACTTTTTAATAAAATTTAATTTCGTATTTATATGTTATTAAGAAACTCCAATTATTAAATAATTATGGATTTCTAATTTAATCCAATTAATTCGAATTATTAAATCTAATCAAATTAGAATTAATTACTACTTTTTTATTTTAATAAATATCAAATATTAATTAAAATAACTCTCTAATCGAATTAGAAATATTAAAAGTAGTTAAATTAAATCAATTAAACTAATTTCAACTTGAAATTAAATAAAATAATTTTAATCGACATCGAAATATTAATTTGAGCAAAATTAAGGTTTAAAAGTCAATTTAAAATCCAAAACAAAAAGTCAAACAATCCAAAACGGTCATAACCCAATTAAACCAACAAGCACCTACCTCAGTGGCCCAAAATCTAGCCTGGGGAAAGAGAGCCTCCAAAGAAGCCCTCGTCCGTAACCTAATATCCATTTCGGACGCCCGAAATCAATTTGAACGCCCACACATGATTACAATCTGTATTTACGCCATGCCGATGTCACGTATGACGCTGCCAACGATACGACATGCCACGCTTCCAATCGAATTAGAAATATTAAAAGTAGTTAAATTAAACAATTAAACTAATTTCCAACTCTTTCAAATTAAAATAAAATAATTTTAATCGACATCGAAATATTAATTTGAGCAAAATTAAGTTTAGAAACAATTTAAAACCCAAAACAAAAGTCAAATAATCCAAAAGGGTCATAATCCGCCAAAACTAACAAGCCTACTGTGGCCCAAAAATCTAGGCCTGCAGTTAGAGCCCAAAGAAGCCCCTCGTCCGTAACCGAACATCCATTTCGACGCCCGCACAAATCAATTTGAACGCCCACACTACATGACAAAATAGATGACGCCATGCCGATGTCACGGACGACGCCGCAAATTTACACGCCACGCCATTGGACGCTTCACCATTTGTCGACGTCAGCCCACGCTGGCCACGAGGCATACGACGCGGGTAACCCTGATCGACTAACCAGTCGACTGTCGACCGGTAGTCGATTCACCAAAGTAGTCATCGGGATGACACGCTGACGCCATGTGGACTCTTTGTGGTCGATATCACTCACAAGTAGCTTTGCACAATCTCCAAAATAGTTTTCAAACGACGCTTTTAATCGATTCGAATCAAACCGATATAAATTTTTGCTCAAAATTCATAGTCATTTGAAAAAATATTTCGATTATCTACATTGATTATTTTCGAAAAATTATTAACGCATTAATCGATTATCATTTAATCAACATACTTACAATCTAAATTAACATTATCTAATTGTAATTTAATACATAAAATTTTATTCAATACATAAACGATTTTCATTCATTTAATTATATAATTAATTCAGAAGCCCTGCTCATGACACCGCTTGGTTTGTTGGATTAAAATAACAATTATAAAAGCCGTGAACTTCTAATTTACCGAATATAATAAAAACAATAACAAACAAGTATATATCTTTCTTCAGTGATTCGTTGTAATATATTTGAGGAGACTTGAATAATCAACGAGATTGTCTCTAGAAATAGTCTACACCAACGATGAACGAACTCCTCCCGTGAGCTTTAATACTAGAGCTCTTTTTAAAATATTAAACTATAAGTCGAGGTCAGTAGAAAAAACCGGCGGGGTTTTCTCCACCTACCGTCGACTAAGCAGGGAGTAGTGGGAGAGAGAGAATTCTCAACTTCAAAAGCTCAAGAATTGGCAAGTTTTTTATCTCCAAATTTTATGGCAGTTTAAAATCTCTACTAAGGGCTTTCAAAGAAACGAATAAACTCTTCCCACCTCCTAAGAACATTCTAGGAAAGATTGTAGCTTTTCTAAGTGCAAAAATTCTCCTATTTTCCCTCATCATAGCTTCACGATTAAAACAAGGTAAATGTGATTTGTAATATTTCTACTTCTTATCCCTAAAATAAAGACACGTAGTGTCGCTGTTAATATTCAATACCCATTCTATAAGGTGCTAAGATTCCGAACTTTATCATTTCAACATAATACGAATTAGGGGGATTTCCAACAATTCTAATTTCGCCCCAATATTCTCTCTTACGCTTATATTTTAACCCGAAGTTATAATCGCATTATAATTGCTTGGGCTTGTCAAAGTAAAGTAATTCTTGCGCCGATCAAAATTGGCTAAGAATATATTAATTCTATGTTTAACTCTAACATCATATTAATATACATAGACCGCTTTGAGCGGACTCTAGCAAGCCAATATAACCCCTAATGATAATTTAGAAAGTTAGTTTTTGTTTAATCTCAGTTCAACAATTAAGTATGTATGAACTTATTATTATAACCCCTCACTGCTTAGGATACGGACGCACCGCTCGCTGGCCCGATACTTATCCAGAAAACTATTGCCCTCTCGTATACATGTTTTTGATATTCTCGATCAAATTAATTCAACAAACTATATTGCCCTTCCACATGTGTCATCAATATTAAGGTAATGATAGCTTTACGGATTCAATGCACTTTGTTTATCTAGCCATGAGACATGGTTGCATGACAATGTCCCCCTTTTGGAACTTGCTCGATTTCATCCTTCAAATTCATCACCATGATGAATAAGTTAGCTTCTTTTATCTTCAACCTAGCTAGGTACTCACTCCAATTCTTCAAATCAATTGTCATTTTTTTGGCTGATAGGTAATATTATTGCTCTCGAATAAATTTGTAATCATTTACTTACTAGTTATAGTACTAGTTAAATTTAGGGAGTTGATTGGGGCTTTAAATCGTGGTTTTGGGGCTTGCTAATGTTTTAAGAGGAAATATATCGGTATATGAAACTAATAAATAATGGAACCATATATAATTCTATTTCTGAAGTTTTCATACCATGCATACACATTCCTTAACTTATAATAAAAAATTTACTCGTTATTATCAAGCACATAATTTTGTAACGATAGGATTAAAAAATTTATATAATAAAAACGAATCATCTAATACCAGACAAATTAAATAAGAAAAAACATATAATCGTAGAAGTCGGACGTTTTTCTAAAATTATTGAATAAAATAATTATATTTGGAAAAAGAAAATAGGTGGGTGACTGATTCTATGACCCCCACAATTCCAATTTCCATTAGTGTCTCGATCGGCAATATCTTCTCGTTAAATGCATGGCGGCAGACAGGCCCAAAACACTAATATCTTCTAATCCACGGTATCGTACACATGACCGTCCTCCCCAAAATTACTTGTCCAATTACTCTTAATTTTGTAGCCTAACAATAAGGACAAATCTTTATGAATTAAATAATTATCATTACTACTTTAATTTCTTATTCTTAGAAATAACATACATTCGATCGATTATTGGTACAAGTAAATCTAATTACGGAGTATTAGTTTTTCATACGAATATTAGATAGGATCAATTATTTATTGAAAGTTAGGTCTGGTTTTAGGTCTAGTTTTAAATATTACGTATTTTTTCCAATTCAAAATAATTGTCTTTTCATATATGAAGATAAATTTTTAATCTTCAATTACTTTAATTATATTATTAAAATATTAAAAAATAATATTACGAAAAGATTTTAAAATAAATCCAATTGTATAAATTTTTATATTTTTCAAAGTAATAAATACCAAATATTGAGCACAAAATTCAATTTCGAAAAAGTCAAATGACAATTATTTTAGATTGAAAGGAATATAACTAACAGCAATAATAATTAACCCAAATAGACAAGAGGCCGGGTAGAATGACCAAGTACATACATACTATGGTTTGTGAAGAGTATAATACAAATCTACAATAATGTGTTTACTTATAAGTTTCAAAGGCCCTATATCTACTTAGATGTTAATGAATTAGTTCCTTGAATATGTTCAAATATATCTCTCAATATATATAATTCATTAAGGATCAATGAGATGGATATCCGTAGAACGAACAAATATATGTTTTCCACAAATATATTTTCATTTTATTTTAGTTTTAGTTTTAGTTTCCAAGACATTTGATCTATTTAGTTTTCGGTTAAATGACCTAATTAATGTATATAATTGCATTTGTTACAACAATTGTAATTCTATATATGTTGAGATCCGATGACATTTACGGATTTTTTTTAGCTTAAATATGACTACTTGACTACTATTGAGTGTAAAAGGAGATCAAAATTCTTTGCTAATGAATTGCCTCGAAATCCTAGTACCGTTACCTTGATCAACACATGGAATGTATCAAAAGTATTCTTTTGTAAAATCGCTATTGGAATGAATGAATTTGCACCTCCCAATTTTGTCCTTACAAAGTTCTATATAATTAAAAGAAAAATTATTACTTGAACCAAAATCTTAAGCTATTTGACTTGGGAATGTAGACCATTTTGTAATTGCGTGCCCACATCATTGACTTAAGTTCAAAATTTTCTATAAATGCGAAGTGCCATTTGCATCTAATTTACCTTAGATTCTTGAAAAACAATCATACTCCTAAAAGTAAATGATGATACATCTACGAGTCTTGAGCTTACTCTTACTCTCTATTTTGATTTTGCATGCATTCTCCTTTCAAGGTACATTAATTACACTAAACCCTTTAACACTTTTAAATATTTACTAATAAAGGTAACGTGCGATGCACATCATGTAATCGATTTCTCAAATATTTGAGATATTTTTTATTTTAATTTCGAAATCATTCGAAAACTGAGTAAACTTGCACTCCTTCGATTTTTTTTCTAATTAATGTTTTTACTTATTGAAGGTTTAGTTTGATCATGAATAACTTTTTAAATATACTATGAAAAATTACATTAAAATACTTTGATTAAATATTTTTTATAAAATCAATAGTGTCAATTTTAGAACACGACCCGGTTCCTTTTTGTGGATAATATTTATTTTGTTATATAGAACATTTGATCTCAAGTATAATTTTATTAGTAATATTACTTCAATTATTGATATATTATTCTTAATACATATTCATCAAATAATATTTTTAGAAAAGTGTGATTTTAATTATTAAGTATTAAATTGAACAATTATTTTTGGATGAATGAAGTATTTTTATTGAAATATGATATGTATGGATGTCTTTCTTTGATCTTATATCTAAAAAAGAATGGGAATATATATAAGAGGAAACAAAATAATAATGTATTATTATTATTATTATTATAATAAATTGCATTAAATTGAGGAGAACAAATAATTAAAAAAAGAAAGAAAACGGCGATGTTTGGAGGAGGGTAGTGCATATTTTTTACCCAATAAGAATTGTTGTTTAGCATGAGGAGCACAAGGACGTTAATGAGTATTATTAATGTGGGATGATAATGATTACTTACTTTTTACTTGAAAGAGTATAAAGAAAATAGTAGTATATAGAACATATATGAAAAAAGTCTGATGAATCGATGATTAATATTAATTTAATATTATTCATTTATGTTATGAAGAAAATTTGATGATTAATATTAGTTAAATAGGATATATGTGAAGAAATTTTGTTTAATATTAGTTTAATATGAGTATTAGTATTATTTTCATAGTATATCTCATGAAACTATATTTACAAATTGATCATCAATATAGTATCATCGAATTATTTACTTTTATGTCAGTTAAATTGGTATGATTTAACAAGTATAATTCAAATTTGTGTGGATCCTTATATATAAAATTCATATTTGAAGGGAATTAAATTAATAATAATAATAATTTTAAAAATATGACATTAGTTATCATTGATATTTAATAATAATTTACCATAACAACCTCGAAGTTCTATCAATAGTTGAGTACATTATTTTGGTTCGTTTTCAATGATTGAAATATGATTAGTTATGGTAAATTAAAAAAATATTGAAACTCATCATACCTTTTGGAGTTAATTATATGGAGATATAAAGTATTTTGTTCTCAAACATTCATAATGAATACTTAGTAATAGTTAATTACTCTTAGAACTCATAAGTTATCAATTGAGAAGTGAAATTATTAATTAAAAATGTAATATTTTTGTCTAACTTTTTGCTTTTTAGAAAGAAGGGTAATTTAGTAATTAGTAGACGTGAAATGGAATAAACGAAGCAAATACAACCTTATTCTCGCACTTTATATATGCTAGTGATTTAAACCTTGTTTTTCTTTGGGAAGATACGCTAACATGCATCTATCAAGCTTCAAAATACCTGAGAGAGCTCCTGGCATAGCTCAATCGGTAAAGAGCTCGAAAGTGCTATACCAAAGACCCTTGTAGCTCTTTCATGCAAATGTGATTCGAGTCACCAGCTTGGCTGCACCGTATCAAGTGGTTTAAAGGAAAGCTCAAGTCCTTGACCAATTGAGACACATCCCGCGATGATCCATTTCAAGTATCCCCGCGCGGTGTTTTGCGGTCGCTACGATGACGGCTTCATCGTTTTATAATAACTTGAGAGAGTCCAGAATCGAATCTCGTTAGACTCATAATGAACTTTCCCTAGCGACATGTCAGTTTTATCAACTCCAAGGAAATTGCTGCTTTCTCCAAAAAACTTTCTGATTTCGGGCTGGTCGCATCACAAGCGATCACAATACTATAAAAATTTTAATTCTACCTTTTTTTTTCTACTCTCTGTGGGCATAGCTTAACTGCAAAGAGTTGGTAGGTCATTACAAGATCTTTGCACTTTCCTCCGCTGGGCAAGGTTCGACTCCTAGAGAAATCTCAGATGAAGTTAGTTTATGAAGAACTATCAATACACTCGACTATTTGAGGTACATCTCGTGGATTTATCTTCTACATATAAATATTAACACGAATAAAGATAACTTTGGGATCAAGATTTCAACCATTTATAATAACTTGAGAGAAAGCCTTTGAGTAGAGAAAATATTATAGCAAAGAAATTAAACCCCTAGCTCGATCTCAACTACACAATTAAGGATTTATCTTTATTCAATAATATATTCTCTTCCATCCAGGAGATAATGTTGAAGCTGCTAGATCCAACTATAAAGAGGTAAAATCTAAAGGATTATGTATTGATTAATAATTTTATTTATTCTCATTTTTACGAAATTGCCTATATATTCTTTGTACCAATTTTATAGTAGACACATGATTGTCTAACTTTATTATTTATTATACCATTTCAGTCTATTATCAAAGAGAATGGTGTAGTTGGTAGGAGAATGATGATGCTTAATCATTTCAAGAAAAGTCTTGTATTTGAAACAAATTCTATTAATGTTCAAGGTGGAACAAGAAAACTCCAAGGGATGACCACACTACATGTAAATGAGGAGCAGGATAATGTTGGAAATTTGGTTCCTGAGGAGAAAGATATGGCTGGATATGTTGCTTTTAGTGCAGATTACAAAGGACCAAGGCACCACCCACCTAAGAACAACTAACCTTTGATGAGTGCAAAGATTTTGTTGAGTCACAAGAAATTTAAACCTTTAATATATAGTTTATAAAATGTTGTTTTTATTTTGTGCATTTCATTTCCTTTATATATATATGGCCAAACTGATTTGGAAATCAGTTTTCGTTTGAAGTTGATCAGACTGTTATAAGAACCTACATGAATAATTGAAAGATATTATTCTACCAACTTGGAATTGAGTTATTCTCCATTTTTACACCTCTTCGTATACATCATTGCCAAAATCGGACTTTATAATACAAACTGTAAAAGCTTGTTTTATTGTTCACCTATGCAGAGATCCTAAGGATACATTTAAATGGTTTTGGCATTTCTAAAACAAGTGTAGGACCCAAAACATGCTTGATAGTAATGAGCTTATTTAGGAAGTCTTGGAATAATTATTCTATCAATAAGGAATAAGCATTTCGGGGCCATTTCAAAACCTATAATAATAAGCAAGGTGATGCAATCGTATCATAATATTTTTTTTAAATCCCGATTAAAATAACGTCTTTTGATATTGTATTAATGTATGTACGTTTATGTCATTTTCGAATATAATTGAGTTTATATTTTTTTACTTTCATAATTCTTATATAATATTGAATGTAATTATTTATATTCTCAATCTGCAACAATAAAATTGGACTCCTGAGTCCTAAACTTTTAACTCCAATGAACTATAAAAACCAATAAGATATCAAAAATTCAAAAGTTCAAACTATTTAGTCGGGCTCGGATCCGACTTAGTGAGCTCAAGTCTGGTCCACACGATCCAGTTGTGATGTATGTCTACCTAAGTAGACGTGACTAACGGCGCCGACTACACACGTCTGGCAAGACTTAATGCCGAACGACTCCATGCTCATATCCACCTGACCGCTGGCTTAGCTACGAACGACTCACAGATCGTAGACCATAGGAAAATTAATTGGGTCCCCATAATCGGCCCACTAGCTAATGTGCCAAAGCCACTGACCTCGTACCCATCTGACCTGCTCAATAAAAATAAACCACAAATATCTAAATCGAAATTCAACAAATTCACAAATCAAAGTTCAAACATCAGAACCAAAGTTTTAACATCTGTAAAATAAAATAAATCATAAACATCATATTCATATTCATGTTGGACATATTACACAACTTCTTCATAAAAAATAAGAACAAATGCAATTAAGATCAATAAATGTATAATACCGAATTACAAACATACATGTATATAAATTCACGCACGCATTTAATACAAGAGTACTTACGATATGCAAAGCAGATATGATTTAATTTAGTAAAGGCTAATAAAGGTACTTACAATATACGTGTCGATCAGATTACAAGATCAAATTGATAATTAATTGCTATTTGCGCGTGTGTCTCATAAAGGCATTGAACGAATAGAACATGCCTATATAGCCAGATGGTAAACTAAATAAATGATAACAAAACAAAGTAGTTTGCCAAATTAAGACTAAATTCAGATCTTGATATCGGTCTATCCGTTCCCAATTGATGAAACTAGCGATGGAGTAGAAAATAGTGGCGTTAAGTATACAGTTCACACTGGTTAAGTTGAACATAAAAAATATTGATTTGATAAGTAGTTGGTAAGTTACTTTTAAAGTAGTTCATAATTCTATCAAACATTTTCGTTTATTCACATCTTAGAAAAATCCTATATCTATTCATATAAAAAAAAAAATTATCATGATATTATTTTTGTTTATATAAAAAATTATGTATATTTCTGGACAATCATTAAATCCGCAACGAAATGAAAATATGGAATTTGTTGTAAAACCTGACATCAAACTACCAAAACTAACTCACAAAGCATTCAAACGATATATATGTTCTTTTATCTTAAAAGTTTTTGTGTGTTTATTATGCAAAGAAATTGAGGGATATTTATACTACAAAATTACCCCCCTTTAATACTATTCAAATACTCCTATTACTATTCATTTTACATTCGATATTTCAACATTTCAGCCACATTTACAACACTCCCCTTTGAAATATCGAACATCGACATATGGAACACATATTGCCTCGTTAAAACCTTATGAGGCAAAACCCAAATGGGACAAAAACCTCATAAGGAAAGAGCATAATAGTATGCTCCTCAACGTAAACATAGGTAGTTCTTCAAAGATCTCGAAAGTGACGCATTCCAATACTTTGAATGTGCTTCTTGAAAACTGATGTCGGAAGAGCCTTTGTGAAGAGATCTGCTACATTATCACATGAACGGATATACTGGATATCTACCTCCTTGTTTCTTTCAAGTTCTTGAGTGAATGAAAAGAACTTAGGGGGGATGTGTTTGGTCCTATCACTTTGATATATCCTTTCATCCGAGTAACATACGCAAAGATTGTCTTCATACATAATTGTTGATTCTTATCAAATGGTAAACCGACGCCTCGATATGTCAGGTCACCGATCTTAACCACTACACTTTGCTTGCTTCAGAAGAGCTATTACTTCAGCGCATGATTTGAAGAAGTTGTTACAAGGGTTTTTGGGATCTCCGTGATATTTCAGTTGTCACCATAAGTAAATACATACCTGGGCCTGCGGGATTTAACATTATGTCGACCGACAAATAACCTGCATCCGCATAACCAAGCAAAACTGGTTTTGTATTGTTAGGATAAAACAAACCAAGATCGACGCATCAAGATATCGAAATATATGTTTTATCCCTTTCCAATGTCTCTTTGTAGGACAAGAACTAAATCTTGCTAGTAAATTCACCGCAGTGCTATATCGTGTCTTCAGATAATTAGCAAGATACATTAAGGCTCCAATTGCACTGAGGTATGGTACTTCAGTACCAAGATGTTCTTCATTTTCCTTCTTAGGACGAAAGGGATTCTTTTCAATATTAAGTGTTCTGTCCATCATTGGAGTACTTAAAGGGTTTGCCTTATCCATGTTAAACCTTTTCAATACCCTCTCTATGTAATTTGATTGTAATTGCAAATACCATTTTAGTGTACTAATTCGTAAAACCAAGGCGTAACTCGTCTTCCCCTGCATCTTCATTTCAAATTTTCTTTAAGTAATTCATTGTTTTGATTTCTTTATTAGTTCCAATAATATTTAAATCATCAACATGCATAAAGCAATGATTGGCAAAACCAGATATTATTTCTTTATAAAACACATGACAAATAGATTATTGATGAACCTTCTTTAAGTAACATCACTTAGCCTTTATTATACCACATTCGTCTCGATTGCTTTTAACCCATAAAAGTTGATCTTTGCAACTCCAATTACATACATTTCCCTCGGGGTTTAGATGTTTCAATCATTTTAAATCCTTCCGAATTTCATGTATATATCACTATCAAGTGATCCATAAATAGGTCAGAACATCCATAAGATGGCATATCAAGATTATTAGATACCCGACAAACCTATTAAATAACGAAAAGTAACGGCGCCCATAACAGAGAATAAGTTACCTCATAATCACTCCGGGTTCGAAAAAACTCAGGTAACAAGATTTCATTTTAAGTAACTGCTTTCATTTCGCTTTTCTCACAAATACCCACTTATAACCAATGGTGTTTCATACCTTCAGAATAGTCACAATAGGGCCCAAATACTTTCGATTTTGAGATTTCACTCAAAGATCTATCGTGATCTTTTCCATTTTGGCCAATTTTGATGATTCATGATTCGGGGTTCGTGGATCATCATTTTCATTCATAATTTCATGCAATGGAGAATGCAAATATTTCATCAATAATATGCTTATTTTTCCGGTTCCAAAGATTTCCCCTCGTATTAACATAATTGATAGAAATCTCTAGATCATTCTTATTTTCAGCTTCATTAAGAATTCATTTATCATCTTCAAGGCTTCTTCAAGAAAGACTTTTTTTCTATCCCGGCTTCTCATTATCGCTAGTCTTATCAAGATCACTTTCATTAGAACCTTACGTGCCGCCACGCTTCAGCGTGCTCGATGTACTTGCTACATCATTTTGCTTCGAATTTCAATACGGTAGCGAGTATTAATAGTCGGGTACATGCACTTTTGTCACTTTTTCTATATCAAAGAACGAATCCGCACTGATTTTGCTGCCTCTAGCACAATTTTCTTTACATTTTCTTCCCATGATTTATTATAATGGTCCCGAGCATAAAGAAAGACGGCACATACCACATTATGTCCTTTTCTCTCGATCAAGCTTTTCTCCTCCCAGAGGAGGAAAACTGCCTCTGGCCGAAATGACAATCAGCAAACCTCGTCAAAAAACATCAATTCAAGCAGCGTTCAAGATATCTAATAATGGTGCGACTCATACCTCTATATATGCCCAACCTTTGAGGTCCCATCTTGTTTTTGTTGCGGAGCTTATCAAGTACATAAACCGCACAACCAAAATCTTTTAGACGGGAAATATCCGTTCTCGACCAATCGCAAGTCGAGTTATGGAGTATGTTTGCGATTAGCACTTGGTCTTAAATTTATTAATGATGCAAAGATGTAAAATTGCATGACCCCATATAGTAACCGGTAATTTTGTTCTCATTATCAATGGTCTAAAGAATATACCTAAGATGCGAATTAATGACTGCTAAACCATTTTGTGTATTTATGAGGAAATGATAAGTCTAATAAGAATTCACCGATACTTAATAATTATTAAATGATTCAGATGTAAATTCACACCAAAGATTGTCAAGTCTAACTTTCTTTATAGTATAATCAGGAAATTGTGCTCTTAATTTGATTATTTGAGCAAGAAATCTTGCAAATGCCATATCTCGACTTGACAATAAAAAAACACGTGACCATCTACTAGATGCATCAATTAATACCATAAAATACCTGAATGGTCCAGATGGTGGATGGATAGGTCCACATATATCACCTTGAATTCTTTCAAGAAATGTGATTCCTTGTAAAGTTTGTAATGCATGCCTAGTTATTAATTTTCCTAGAGAACAAGCCTTCACGTTTTACATTAATCTTTAAACCTTTCTCTGCGGATGACCATGTGTACTTTCAATTATTTTCTCATCATTGTGGGACAGATGACCTAAACGATCATGCCACAAGAATACAAAGCTTATCTCTTTTTATTACTAAGTTACATTCAATTTCAAGAATATACAGAATGAATCCGTAAGGTAATTTTGATGTTTCTCTAATATTTTCTTTCTTCCCAAAACACTAGAAGTAATATGTATGTATTTTATTACCTTCGCTATTGCTTCAATATCATACCCTTTGACGATATATGTCATTAAAACTTAATAAGTTTTTGACTTCGAGTATCACAAAGCGCCATTAACGACAAATTTCTAGTTCCATTTTGCAATATAAACATTTGCACACTGATCCTTCAATCAAGTCTCAGACTCCGAAATTGTATTAATTATCGCTTTTGGTAGGATCGATGTCGTAAGAAATATGTCTTCTTCTTGAGGATTGTGGGTTTTTCCCAACGTCTGATGCAAACGCTCAACAGTGTTTCTATATAGTTTCTTTGAAACATGTAATGATATAAGACTTAAGAGTAAATCAACACAACATATAATCAACATAAATACAAAGAGTTCATCATATCAATTAGTCTAAGTTCATTTCATTTGTTCCATCACCCAAGTCTCATGGCCTCAAGATATACAGAGTCATCCTCTCAGGTTCATGTTCATTAAAATTGACTTCCTTTCTTTCCATTTTTCTTCACAGATGCTTTATCTTTTATTAAAGATGTTCTCGCGCTCTATACGCCCTGCACTAACGACCTTCTTTCCTCAAGATTCACACAAATTGTCATTATTTTTAATGAACCTTCTTGGATTTTCTTACCCTTTCTTGTCGATTTGGATAATCTCGCAGTCTACTATAATTCACGAAACCACGCCCACGAATTCTAATTCACGAAAATTACCACGACCTTGACCACGGCCTCGACTCGACCGATCATAACCACCACGACCCTTAAAAAGTCAAGCATTTACTGAAATGCCATTGTCCCAACAAGGAATCGATGGTTTTTCAAAGAAGACTTCATTATTCTTTTCATGATCAAAAGGGCATGCACCAATTCTCGAATATTTTTATATTCCTCATTCTATATTGTTCCCGCAACAATATTTATGATGTAGCGAAAACGCTGAAAATGTTTTTCTAATTTTTCCTTCGCCGGCACTCTACTAGCCTAATTGTGATACAATTCTTAAATAAGGCGTAGTTGTAATCAATAACACTTTTAAAGTCTTGGAACCTTAGTTTGCTCCATTCATCGATCGGGCCGCAGAAAAGCACTCTCGCAGATTCAAATCTTTCTTGAGTTCTTCCCCATAAGAACTTAGGACTCTCTACATCTGCATATTCTAATTTAGAGCATCATCAAGATGATCCATCGTTAGTCTTATGGCTTGATTTTTTCATGCAAAGTTCTTCTTTCCCTGCTTTTTTCTTTCTTTCCAAATTATTTCTGATAAGCTCAGCATTATCTAGTTCCAAGAGGAAATTTTTTCAAGCCCCTTACATTTGAGATATCTTATAACTTTGTTTGCTCAAGACATGTAGTTGTCTCCTTTGGAGGTTTGTGAGGAGCGAAGTTTGTTTATAGTTGACATCAGATCTAATAGTGCGCTACTATAAAGACGATCAAAATATAACGTGTTGTAAAACCGATATCAAACGGCTCAAACTAACTCACAAAGTACTCAAATGATATATATGTTCTTTATCTTGAAAGTTTTTGGGCGTGTTTATTATGTAGCAACAGAGGGTATTTATACTACAAAATTACCCTCTTAATACTATTCAAATATCTTATTACTATTCATTTTACATTTGACATTTCAACATTTGGCGGGCTCACATTTACAATGTAATTAAAGTAAAACTTCAAAATTCGAACCGTGAAGATATCGAGTACTATCCTAAGATCGGGCACAAAAAGTAATGATTAGATATTTGTGAGATAACAACCAACCTGTGCTACCCATCGACACAATTTACCTTACCAAGCACTGTCTTCGTACGTAGCATGCAGAATTGAGAGAAGTGGAGTCAACGCATCGAAGCCCTCGTGTCGTCCGCCCGGACTTCACGACTCCACCCCTTGTCCGCTAAGAAGCGGGACGGACGGGGCCAAAGGATTGGGCCTCAAGATTTGGCCCGTCTTGCTCACCTAATATTCGGTGGGTATTCGGTCCGGCCCGGCCCGAGGCCCCTTAATAAACGTGCACCGCTTAACACACAAAAGTGTTCTACGCATAAGTCAGATCACGCCGCAATAAACGTGGGCAATATTTAGACAAACATGCCACCTTTTTGGCTAGTTAAAAGTGTTCTACATGTCGTATTCTCAGAGAAAATAATAAACGAAATAACGCTTAATACAAACGTGCCACCGTTTAAGACATAAATGTTGCAGAATACAATAGAAATTAAACACCATAACAATTAACAAGTAACATAAATTGAAATTACCGACAAGGCGACAACACAACCTAAAATGTTCGACAACCACATAACATAATCATTGTTCAAATACTAAAATGCATAACATAAAACCTAAATTGTTCGAATACCAAAATACATGACATAAAATAAAAGGAACCATAATTATTTGAAACTTGAAAGTACATAACATGAAACAAAACACATTCACTCATGTGTTTCTTCGATGTCATATCCTCCAATGTCATCCTCTTCATTGACATCTCCTTGACGATCAACTGGCGGTGGTGGTGGTCGTGGTGGCGTCCCTACGTTGTCAACCTCATATACTCCACCTGCATCGTCAGAGGATCCATCCTGCTTCCTCATTCCCTCGGCATCCTCGCCTCATCTCACCAAACATCATAACATGTCGACGCTCATCACTCCAAGAAAAAGCTCGATCGGATGATCCATAGGAGGACCTCCTCGCTGGGTCGAGAGAACAAACGGGGTCATGGATAGGTAATCGTCTTCAAGATTGCAACCATCCTATCGGACGATTCGGGGCAATACATTTGTCGAACAACCACATCATCCCCTCACGACCTAAATTGTTCCAACACTTCCAATTTTAGAAAGCACCATCCTCCCACATATACAACCCCTGGGCAAGCATCGATTGTCTTCCTATCATAGTGTCCTTCTTACATGGTATCATTTGTTGATTTTCTAAAACGGGAACAACACGCATGGATCAACAACAAACAGAAGTTGTCATCCCATATTGACGCGAAAAGGTTTCTTTTGATAATTCATATGTAGTAGCATCATATGTGGCAAATTGACCTTAACCTCATTCACAGCCCACGTAACAAACGCATGTATGAAAGTAAGCTCCGACGCTTGACTATTAGTGGGCAAAAGGACCCCTTGAACGACCTTCCAAATAAACTTTTGAAGGCCGTTCAAATTGTACTTATACGCTATATGTGACTTCTTAGCTATACGGCCATTGTTAAGAATCGCCGCACAATCATTCAAACTCACCGCCAATTACTACACCACCCCCTTTCATTATAATCGTGGAGTCCCTCCCTACTCAAACCGAATACACTAACTAAATCATCTTCCGTGATACTACCACAGACACCATTAATTGTGTAATTACACACCACACCACCATTCGAATAAGTAACCCTAAGTGTATGATGAAATTGTGCAACTATCTCGGGGTACCAATCACTAGTAAAAGTTGCAAATAATTGAACATTGGCATCTTCTAATAACTTAAATAAAGTACTACCAATTACCTCCACAATTTCAAGCTAAGATAACACATTCTAATAATACCATGGATACTTAATCTCATGATCACTACCAGCTTGTATAAACAATAATAGAAGAGATATAAATATTTGTACCGCTCTTCCGAATAAAATAGTAGAAAGAGTGTCGAATACGCGACGAAGACCCCACGAGCATCCAGCTAATGCCTCTAAGATTGTCACCAATTAACGAGCGAACAAGTCCTCCGGGTTGCCTTTTACTGTAACCCTTTTAAAATATCAACTACGATCGGTGCTGGGGCGTAAAAAAATTCAATGGAATTTTCCCACCTACCAGCCCACTGCACGCAGGTGCCATATATAGAGTAGCCTTTTACTTCGTTGACTATCAAAAAAGTGAATGAACAATTTTCTTCATGAAAAGTGGGCTATTTATAGGGTTCAAAATCCCTACTTTTTGTGCATTTGTGTGTTGTTTTAGCAAAAACTCTTCCACTCCTTTCCTACATGTTTTGGAAATATATGTTATGTCAGAGACATAGGTATATAAAATATTTCTTTTTCCATCTTAGAAAATAATCGGAAACAGGCTTTCCTTTGCTCGCCCACCATTTTAATATATCAAAATGATTTTTATCATTATATCGACTAATTCAAAGTTAGTACACCGGGAAGTTAACTCATTCGTGTCTTTACAGGTACTGAAAACTCTTAATTTAAAGTTAGGATTCATTATTTACCTAATTGTATATGCACGCGTATAAAGATGAAAATATTTTAAAAATTCTTTTCTATATTCAATCATATCTCTACAACATAGTCTCTATGTTTAGTCATATTAATGGAAAGTATTTAATAATACATTCTAAAGAAAGATGAATGTTTCAGCGACATTGAAGAAAAATCCTTAGGTATAATCTTTAGCGGCTCTGGTAAACTTAAGCAATTCATAACAATAATTTCACTCATTATATGTGTCGAACATAATATTCACCAAATCCCGGGAGTATAATGGTCATGTTAAATATTGTGATTTCTTACTTATACATATACGCACAAACTAGTAGATCGTAGTCGAAGTTCCATCTAGTTTCACAATCCAAAATTAATTTCCTAAACTTCTTACCAGGTTTCTCCCAACCAATTCTTTTATATTCATGTTTTATTACCCCGCCTATTAACAATGTACTAACGACCTTGAATCGCAAAGAAACTCATCACAAACAACTTTTATTCCATCTTTAACAACTAATCAAGGACGTGATATAAACATCTAACATGAAAAAGTTCACTAAAAACTGCCGCATTGACATCTTTAATTTTTCAATTGGAAACGTTATTAGCGACGATTATCAAATGAAATTTAAGCAATCCTATTCACATTTGTAATCTTAGGCACATAGCGAGTATACCTTTCAACAATTTGAATATTGTTTTGTTTAGTACCAGACCTTAAAATAAACAATTTCATTTGTAAGACTCAATCTTTATCAATCCAATGGTACGTTATATGATATTTACCAAATCAGAAAGACACCAATATCACTAGTCAAACACATTTTATAAGGAAAAGTCGAAAGAGTCGCGACCTAAAAGCAGCCTCTTCATTTTTAAAAATATTTGTACATAAGTTCACAAAGTAGTACGGAGATACGGTTAGCTCGGGAATAAATAACTAATCCAATTAGTGAAACATCATCCATCACAAATGATTAAAAGGCAAAAGAACTACCGATTACAAATTTACAGTTTTCATCCTATAAGCCAAAATATTAAAAAAAGTTATTGCCGGTTTGGGTATTAATCGCTCCTTTTGTAACTTCCCCATACCGCCATCGTTAGGTGATTCAAGGACTTAATATGTAGCAAGTTGACCTGTTCCTCCTTTACCCTACCCATTTTCCATGATGTGGTGTCCTTGCCCAATCTATACAAGTTGATTTTTGATTTTCACGGTCGGCCACAAAATGTAACCAAATTCATGATTTTTTTTCCTTTCATTAGTAGTATCCGTAGCACTATATTGAGAGTTAATTAAGGTAGTTTATCCATACCATTATCATCCTCTAGATTAACATAATCATTAGACATACTAGCACTACCAATTTCACTTTGAACATTTTTACCAATATTACATTTTGTTGCCATTAATTTAAAATAACAAATACCACAATTAAAAAAAAAGGATGATAGATAATACCGAACTCCAGATGGGGTAAGATCAGAGATCAGAACGAACAAGCCCACGAAGGAGAAAAGAATCCTCAGACTTCAATCAATCCTTGACTTCAATAACAAACAAGTAACGAGTATCAGAATTGCTTAGAAAATGATCAGGAGTATTGTAATTGGTTAGAAATGATTGTGAGTCGCGGTGAAAATGGCAATGGTAAAGGCCCTATTTTATAAAGCTCCATGGTGTCTTTGTAACATTTTTTCTCGCAGGAATAAAGTGGTAACGTTTGATCAAACGTTACCACATTTAGTACAAAAGGGTCGTTAGAAAGGCTGGGACTAAATGTATCGTTGATCAAACGTTACCACGTTTATTCATAAAAGTAGTCGTTACTTATTTGTAGCCGTTGCAAAAATTAGCCGTTGGGATCCAACGTGGTAACGTTTGATCAAATGTTACCACGTTTAGTACAAAAATAGCCGTTAGATAGCCGTTGAGACTAAACGCATAAAATTTGTCGAACATGATGAAACAAATTATATTCTCGCAAGAGCACGAAGCCAGAGGGTAGTATGTCATTTCAAGTAAGGTCGAATCCACCGAGGAACTTGTTTATTTAAATTAATTGTAGTTGTAGAGAGAAATATGTGGTTTGGGTTGATTGACTAAAATAAATAAACTTAAACTAGTAATGCAATTAAAAAGGATAAACTTATGAATAAAAGATTACCAGGGGTATCGACTTCACCTAACAGTAGTATTCTCTATCCAAATAATAGCTTTATTTACACTAGGGTCCAATTTCTCGTTGGGCTTCTGTATACCGCTCGGTCGCGGGGTTCACTGATGTTCTCGCTTAATGACCCCTATGTCACTAGTGAAATTAATTAGCTAAAAAACCCGGGTTGGGCGAATCTATCGTATCCAATCAACGGCCGCACACTCGTATAACCCACTAATTAACTAATCGCCGACGACATGCCTTCCTTTGCCCAGGTTACATAATACTCGTAGATTCTCATATAAAAGAATTCAAGCCGTGATTCTAAAAATCGAATCAAATAATGATTAATACTAGGTGCAATTATAATAACTCCAAAAATCCATGTAAAAAATACACCTACAAGCGCTACATCAAACCCCAGAATAATAATAAATTTAAATACTTCATAATCAAATAATTCATAAATAATATTAATGAAAAGCATAAATTAACCAGGAGTACGAATAAAGAGCAGTAAATACTATCAATCGTCTTCTTCACGAAACGATCAAGAAAAATAAGAAAGTAATCACCGTTCGCATACGTCACGAAGAAAGTGAATTATGAATATTGGTTTACGAAAAACTCCTCGCAAAAGAAAATTATTGAATATTATATCCTAAATTTTCTTGACTTTATATAAAGAACAAAAGTTAACTCCGATCTTTTATTCTCCCATGCTTTTATGTAACCTACTTTTTTCTTTCCTTTTTTCGACGACTTTTTCATTCACTCTTCCTAAAATTACATGACTGCCCGCAACTTCTCTTTTTGGGCTTTTTCCGTCTAAATTAGCATATCTTTCCTAAATAATAATAAAAATACTGAACTACATAATATATAATATCTACAATTCAAAACAAACTGAAACAACCAAATTATGAGTAATAGCACCCAAAATCCATCCCTAAAAACTATGACAAATATTAACTAATCGCACGCAACAAGCCATTGTGAGAAGTTGATCAAAGCATTTTTCTGATTTATAAATAGAGCATTGCTCGATAATCACAACTATCAATTCTAATCAATTAAAATTATTTATCAGGCATATCGTCACTATGCCTTTCCAAAAAGAAGAGATTCCGCAGGGGCGCAGAAGAGGTTTTTCGCTATCGCATCCATCCGCCCGAAAGTGCTCAAAGCCACCTCTACGCCTTGTTCGAACTTGTCAACTTTTGTAGCTTCATGAATTTAAGCCACTAAACATGTCAAAATTGAAAATGGAAGGTTCGAATGACGGGTGACCTAAACACATCATGTTTACTCACTTGGACGATGAGTGAATGGCCACAAACATGTAACGCATGACTTTTGTAACTTTAGGTTTCACCATAACTGACTAAACGAATCATCAGATCGCTGCCTACCAGACGCATTAAATCGTATAAGTGCCGCCTATCAGATCTTAAACTACCTATTCAACTATTAATAAATCTTTATTTCACTAGAAATGCTTTTTGTTCAATTCACATCAATTTTCATTTTCTTATCAGAATAAACTTGATATCATTAAATGAACGCCGACTCAAGTAATCTAAAAATGATGAGTAAAAGAACGCGATACCGTTTAATCCCGATACACGAGCCTCGAAACGACAGGCCAAGAATCCGCCCGACCGGTCGAACAAAGTTTATAAGTGCCGCCCGGTTCGCTAGGACACGACTCAGCATGAGATATAACGTCTTGTGGTCCTCCTATTCACCTTTATGGATTTTCGGTAGATTTGGATGGACCATTCTACTCATGTGCCTTGTTCTATTTGGCACAATGGCAATTGGCAGGCATCAAATTAATTTTTTCGATTCGTTCAAAATCATTTTATGGAACCTAATTTTCCAACTGTTTTGTTCGAGTCGAGCCCGTTCATCGCCCTAGCGAGAGACTTTTTGTCAGATCTGGGTGATTTATAGATAGTGATTATTCATTTACTCGTAACGAAAGTTTACTTAAGTTGGTACTCCACTATAGTTTTCCCATAATTAGAAGTACTTTTCTATAATTAGAGTATAGTCGTAAGGATTAAGATGACAAAAGAAATGATGTCAGATAAAAGGCCCTACAAATATTTCCTGCAGTGCCTCTTTTTTTAGCTTTCTGACGTGGGAAGACAAGCTTAATTTATTACAGAGGAATGACTCTCACGATTCCGTATAGATACATATGGTCGTTTTGTGTTTCAGATTACTCCTTATTATTCGGTGCTACATTATTTATATCCCCCGGTTAATATTTTTAAATTTTTCAATTTTGAACATATCTTTATTGTCATTACTACCATAATGATATTAAAATATTAATATTATTTCTAATCAAATTCATGTATTAGGAAGTGTTATACGATTTAGTGGTTAAATACTTATCAAATTAGATGTCGAGGAGTGATTCGAATATAGAACGTTGGGTTTATAAAAGATAGAATTTGTTTTTTTTTTTCTTAAATGAGATATATTTTTATCGTTATAAAATAAAATCGACACGGTCATGACTCCACTCCGTCCTACTCGAAATTTATCCAAGCTCGACAGAGATTATATTTACTTCCCAATTTCAGACACCTATTATGCTAGTTTCAGCTTTGGTATACCTAAATTTCGTATATTTATTACATGGTACTTTTGTGTGTTGCCATAACTTCTTTATCGTTGTAGAAAAAAATCGATACAATAATATTGAAGAAAGATTAATACTGCAAATGACACTACACCAACCTTCATATCACCTTCGCTTTCACCCGTATTTTACTTGACATAAACAATTAGGAGACCATAGGCCAGGTGAACCCGGATTACAACTATACATATTTTTCTACGCTACCGCCATCTCTGCATTACTGCTTTTAAAGATTTACGCTACCAGACTA
Source organism: Lithospermum erythrorhizon (assembly GCA_019722365.1). Taxonomy (NCBI): domain Eukaryota; kingdom Viridiplantae; phylum Streptophyta; class Magnoliopsida; order Boraginales; family Boraginaceae; genus Lithospermum; species Lithospermum erythrorhizon. Next base: position 50,255 of record JADFUC010002077.1, on the reverse strand, counting down.
TTTTTAGCTGTCTGGGCAATCTCTAACTATTTCCTGGCCACCTCCCTAAACTATTTTTAAAGTGTCTGCGCACTCTCGACTCCATACACCTAATTTTCATTACAATATACTCGAAACGACTATATTACCCTTAAAAATACATCGAAATATTAAACTATTTTGTCCCTAACACTAAAAGATAGCACTAAAATATCTAAACCCCTATTTCTTAACACACCCCCACCCCCACCCCTATCCTCCCACCATATTTCCCCATCTCCACAGCCCTCACCAACCACCACAATCACCACCACAGGCCCCACTGCCCCTCACCCCTACCAAACACCATCACCACCAGAAGAGCACCTCATCACCAAATAATTGAAACCAAAAATTTAAAATAATTTAGCAGATCAACACTGAATTCGAAGTAGGGATGGAATTAAAATAATTGCAAATGAAGTTGCTCAGGTACTGATGAGAGAATTCATTGAATTTCTGCTGCTGTGTTTGATTATCTTGTTTGGATCAAATGAATTTGCTTCATCTTGAAAATGCTCTATTTAGATTCTTGGTGTGGTTTCAGGTTTTCATCTTGTTGAATATATTGATTGTGTTGTGGATTTGGGCATCATGCTTGACATACATTAGGAAATAAGAAAAGCAAAAGGAATTTTCAGTTACTACTTAGGTTACATTTGTTTAAATCTAGAATATTAGTGGAAATTGAGCTTACATTTATCAGTCAACTATGCCACAAGAAATACATGAATCAATCCTCTTCTTCTTTCTTTCTTTTTGGGAGCCATCTATCAGTACGTTAATATACCACGGGAAGTTTTACTGCATATTTGATTGTTGTAAATTTGCTTCAGATTAACATTGGAAAGCAGTGGAAGGAGTTATTGGATTACAACGAATCAATTGGTGATGTTGTTTGGTAGGGGTGAGGGGGCTGTGAGGATGGTGCCATGGTGGGATAGTGGGGGTGGAGGCAGGTAGGGGGTGGGGATAAAGTTATGAAAGTTTAAGAAAGATGTTGATATTTTAAATTCCTTTATGATTTTACAGTGATAAAATAGTTTATTTTATCATGAATTAACGTATTTTAAGAAAGAATATACTATTTCACTATATCAGAAATGAAATAATAGATGAAGCAAAAAGGCTTCAGACACTAAAAAATACTTTTAGTGTAACTGTGGAAATAGTTCGGGGTGTCCAGATACTAAAATAAGACAGAAAATACATACACTAAAAACCATAAGATAAGCAACAACAAATTTACTCAAGCCTATTTTTTTTTACATTATAATTTTGTTGAATTCTCAAATTTGATACAATATTTGAAACATTAATTTTTTTTGAATGTTAATGAATTAATAGTTTAATTTAGGTTTTTGGCCGATAAACTCAGATTATCGCTGCATTCTTTTTACCGAACTTATTCATCTTATTTGCATTCTGCATCATTCTTTGCCTAGTCACAATCTCGAACACCGTTTGCCTCGATTCCACACCTCTGCATCTAATTTTCCACCTTAAACAGCTTAAAATTACTATTTTACCCTAACACTATACAAAGTTAATGTATATATCTTAAAATATTTGTATAATTAAAATAAAGATCCCAATCTTTCTTTAACACTCCCTACTCTACCCCTAATGCTACTCTTATTAGTTTTTCTGGATTGAAAATAACTGCTTATATGATAATCTTTTAAAATTTACATAGGTGTGAAATATAAAGCGAATCAAGGTAAATATAATAAAATATCGTTGGATAACATTAAACTTGACTAGGCGTAATCATTATAAATTCAAAATAAATATTATTATTTTGAAATATAAAAATTATATCAATTGACATTTTTGCCCTCTTTTCCTTATTTGACACATCGATACAAAACAAGATCATAACATCGATACAGAATACTACCTGAATCTCAATTGACAATTGAAATCAATCGATGAAATCAATCGTCTAGAAAATATATGCCAATTAATCGATGAGTGGACGGAGTTAAAACATGTCAATTAATTTATTATATTGTGAAGAGATTTATTCACCTTCTCTAGAAAATATATCAGTAGGCTGTGATGGTCATGGGAGTTGGAAAACAATGAAATATGAGGATAATATATGCACTTGCATAGGAAAAAAAATTTTAAGTGAAAAAATTCGTATTAACGTTGCAGATATAATTTGTAGTTTAATAGAAAAATATTATTTTATACGTTTATTTCTCATCATTCTCTAGATTATCCCTCATTTCGGCGGGGTGAATAATTGAAGTTAAATGTTTAACCTAGGTGAATTCCATTTCTTTCTATGTAAACTTATTTTTTGAACCCCAAACATGTAAATTAAGATATTATTCTTCATTTACCTAGATTCTCAAAAACAAAGCTACCATTATGGTTTGTTTGGATCGGGGGTGAATCTTATAGCGAGAAAGAAACTTGTTAATTAGTCTAGGTTGGGGAATGTGATGGAATTAATAAAATGTCAGTTTCTGATACCATTATCCTTGTCTAGGTGAAACAAAAGAAATATTAAATATTATTTGATAATTAAACATGATGTACACTGACATTTATACCCTTTATATCCATATCACTCCTCAAATTCAAAATATGTCGGTACATAATTGGATATCTTTTCCATCACTCCCAAAAACATAGATTAAACCACATAAAAAATGAAACATACTACTACACCAAAAATAAATAATACTTTGCAATAACATAAAACCATCTTTAACAAAGTAATCACAAAAAAATTAACATAAACCCATCTTTGACAAAGTAAAACACCAAGTTCAACCCAACAAACATTAAACATCCTACATCAATAATTAAAAAGCCAATGTTGATAGGAGAACATTCGACACCCTAATCATATGACACTCCTCCGTAATATTTATGATTTGTGTCATGACCAATATATCCCATAATACTTTTGGCCTTTTCATTCAAAGGCAATGCAATTAGCATATCGTAGGTCGAATGATTCCTCTAAAGATGGATATAGCCTTACGATCATACTATCAAAAATAGATATCCTCCAAGCACTTCAACACATCACCAGGATTGAATGTCTTCTTTGCTGAAAGAATCTTTTCAGTAGTTGCACTTAGCATTTCATTACATGCTTCTAAAAAATCATCCATCTTTCTCTTTCTTCTACTTACTTTCCATTGTTCCCACAATGTTGTGATGCATTTATTTCCATAGCATCTACATCAAAATCAGCATTAAAAGTATTTGGAGACCTTTCATTTATTCCATAGTCGTTAAACCCTTCAAGTTTAACTTCATTTTGGGACACCATCCTCAATATCTTTTAATGTCATTCCTTGCTTGTAGTTGCACTTTCGCTGGCTCCCACTCACCGCACTAACAGCGTGATCTCCTGTGGCTCTATCATTCCCCCATAGTTCTTGCATCTTTTCAAACAATGGCACGCCATCTTTCCTATTCGCCGCTGGATTAACCCAGAATAATCGAGCATAGAACAAGATTTACCTTTCCATTCTCACAAGCCGATTAACTCAGAATAACCATATTATGTAAACAAGCAGATCTAACTAATTTTTGTATAATATTACAAGTACGTAACACGAAAGCAATTATTTTAATAAGAAATAAACATATAATTTAATGTCCTACCTACCTTAATAATTTCATTCCACACCATCTTTGAGGTCCCACATCTAGTTATTGATTGCAAAAACCCCAAATCCACTTTGAGATATTATCTTTAAAAGAATCATAACATGCTTAAGCAAATTTGTTCTTAACATACTCTGAAGTTTGTTTCAACTTCTTTGCACCGCTCTCGCTTTGTTGTTTTACGTCTACAATATACAAAAAAATATAGCTACTTGCTCTTCAATATTTAAAAATTTAGTTGGATCGCAATCCACCATGTCTCGCTTAATAACTCACAAAAGCTAGTTATAAACGTAGCCCTCACCATGATCATAATCCCTACATATAACTCTATTTGTCATGATTTCTCTCAGATCAGTTTTTGTAGATCCATTATGGATATCTCTATCAAAATCATCATATTGTCGGTTAACATGCTATCATTATCCATGTATTTAAAAAGACGTACTCACGCATAACAACCCAATTAATCAATAAAATTAAAATAGTGTCGCTATCCATTTACCAACATAAAAAATACTGTGATATCAACACAATTATACTATATTAATTAGAGAGACAACAATGATCTAAAAGTATAATCACATATCAACATATTTATGTTATATTAATGATAAAAGTCAAAATTCAAATAAATGTAAACAAATTAAATTAATATTTATATGAATAAGATAAACTAGAAATACAAGAATCAAAAACAAAAAACTAGAAAAACAAACAATGTCACCAAATACATTTTGGCTTCAAAATTACAAGGAAAAATCATGACAAGTGAAAAATAAAATAGAGGGATTTCAATTACTAGAAAACAAAATTTCCATGGTGTTTGAACTACCGACACCCCATAGCCACGGGTATGTTGTCGGTATAGTTTGGCTTTTAAAGGTCTGCTTAAATTTTTTATTTGGGCATTTTAATGCTCTGTGCGGGCGTCGGGTGGTGTCGAAATTCTAGAATTTAAAAAAATGAAAATTAATTGTTTATACCGACACTGCATCGACGATATTTGATCATATATATAAAAAAAATCATTTTTTTTAATCCACACGTAACCCCCCCCAACCCTACCCCATCCCCACCACCGGTCCCACCCCTCGTCGATTTGACGCCACCGCCCGCCTCTACCCGCGATCGCTTCCACCACCGCCCCATCAAGACTCACCCGCCTAGTGTCCATTTCTCATTTTTTTTTTTTTTTTTCGCTAATTTTTAATTATTTATTTTTATAATTACTTGTATTTTTTATTGTGAATTGATAATATATGTTTAATAAAGTTGAATTGGGAATTGATAATATATGTTTAATAAAGTCAATTGGAAATTGATAATATATTTTATCGGGAATTGATAATAATAATTAATAAAGTTGAATCAGGAATTGAATGTTGGATTTATTCAAGTTTAATTTGTTTTTAGTCAATTGAATTGAATTAAATGTTGGATTGGATTGAATGTTGATCAATTGAATTAATATTTCTTTCAATATTTACGCTTATTAACTATGCATTTTAATTCCATTTCAAAGCCGAGGATCGAACGCGCCCTTCGCTGCTGAACATCTGCCTCGATCTCGAACAAAGCAAGGCGACAAGGCGATCGATTTAACCGACGGGGAATTCTACAACCCGAGGCTGGAGACTGCTTTTGTAAGTTTAAAATTTTTATACATTAAATTTAAACGTTTTTTTTAATATGTTTTTTATACGTTACTTATATTTCATTTTTATGTTTGTATAAATTGCAGGATGAGTACGCGGTCTTGTTCCGCGAGAAGTACGGGCCGACTTCGATCCATTAAAGGCTCCGCAAGTGCGCATCGCGATGCGCACTGGCCCGCTGCCCAAATTGAGAAAGCTCGGACGCTAGAGCCGGTTATACCTCGGCAAATGAGATGTTGATGGATTCTCGTCCATCGGAACTAGCCCGCCCTTGTGATGTCTCAAAGACGGGGTTGTCGGAGTCCTGTGCGGCAACAAGGCGCCGAGGCTTCGCGCAACGCGAAGAGATTACCGGGCCTCAAGAATCAAAAGCGGCCCAACTCGAACGTTAATGCCTGCAGGTTACATGGGAGATGCCGCTACGACACAGATTACCCCTCCGCCCGCCAAGAGCGAATTAGCGCAGCCCTCGGCGCCCATTCACCTCTATCTTCACCAGAGTCATGACCTGCAGTTGCAAAGACCTCACGCCCACATCCCGCCACCCAAATTTCCCCACCTGCACTCCCCCATTAGCGTACCAAATTTCCACATTGCACTCCCCAAAGATTAGTGATTTGCTCTCCGTGATTAGATGTTACAGTTTTATGGTTTATAGTTTATGGATCGATTTATGGATATTTTTTTATATTATTTTGTATTGATTTATGGATATTGATTTACGGAGATAGTTTTATTGGTTTTTGCGGCTATTTTTATGTTGATAGTTTGATTTGTGTTTATATTTTTCATTTGAATGACGAAGTTTATTTTGATGTTTATGCTTGTTATGTTTATAGTTTGATTGTTTATGCTGTTTGATTTGTGGTTTATAGGTCAGAGTAAAACAAAATACCGGTCAAGTTTTTGGCATCCGACCGCATGCACAAAAGTCGGTGTGTCGTGTCAGTCATCGGTTGTCGAGGCTCAGCGCCAGCGCGCCGGCTTAGTGCTCAGGTTCACGAAGCCAGCGCCGGTCGGGCGCCGCGCTGTGTCGGTATATTGGCCGGTCCGTGTTCAGAATCAATAATAAAAATCATTTTCTTCTTTTTAATTTAGTTTTAAGTAATCTAATCAATTATTATGTACAATAATCATTAAATATATTATTAAAAATTATAAAAAATATTCAGAAGATTCTGCATATGATCATATAGTTTGAGTATAATCTACTCTAATATATTTATTATAATGCTGAATAATTAGTTTAATATGAAAAATAAGAAAACGGAGTATCGAGAGCCTGGGCGCGCCGGTAGGTTACACCGACACCGACCGACACCATAGTTAATATATAAAAATCGAAATGCAGACGATTAAGAACAAAACCGCAATCCTATTTCCAATTTAACTCCGAACTTGTGTATGTTTTGATATTTATGTTCAATTATATTCAATTATGGGAAGTATGGTGTTGTTTATTAGTTTGATCTATTTCGTCTGCAAATCTAGGTTTAACTACAATAATTATTTATGTTCAATTATATTCAATGTTCAATTATATTCAATTATGTCCAAGTATTTATTCCAATTAGAGGCAATTATGTGCAATTATGTCCAAGTATTTATGTGCAATTATGTCCAAGCATTTATTTTTTTTTCATTTAATTGCTTATTCCAAATTTAGGGTTTATTTAATACGCTTAATTATGTTCAATTATATTCGAATTAATTATGTCCAATTTGAAATATATTTAGGGAAACATTCTAGCTGCTCTGGATGTAATCGCAGTATGTCCAGATGGTTACGTGGAATCCCGCATATCTGCCAAGGTTTAGTAAGTTTTCGTGAGGTCAGAGAAAACCATAAGTGTCGGTAGGATTAGGTGGAACATAAGCATGTCCGCAAGGTGAGGTGCAAAAACGCAAAGTGTATGACATTAGTCAAGGAGACGCATTTGTTGTCATGGCTTTGTGGAAAAGATACATCCGGGAGTACCACGGCGAAGATGTTATCACGCTCGGCTATAACGCTTACTTATGAAAGGTAAAACATCTTCTAGAGTTTGATCAGGGAACCGATATATGCATACGGTCGAGGGATGGTTAAAACTTATGTAATGTGGACAATTTGAATTTGGTGGGTACACTAACAAGAATTACCACGGGATTGTGAGGATCCAAATACAACAAATGTAGAATATTACTATGACTCGACGGAGGTCAGAAACTGCACCGGGATGGTTGCAATCAATTCACAAAGTTATCAACTAACACAGCTTGGTTAGTCTTAATTCTCGAATCACAAATATCACAATAATATTTCCAAAAGTGATTTCTTTAATCGTTGTCATTGGCCCTGGTCAGGAGAGAACATTCAAATGATTTCTATGAGGCAAAGAAATTATTGAGTCCTTTGTTCTTGCCTAAAACAAAAATTCATGCGTGTGTGAATAATTGTATGTCAGTTTTTACAAAGCAGGATGAATAGTTGGAGTGCATGCTGCTTACGAGAAAGTGTGCACGGTGAGCAGTGGAGGAACAATGTGTTTGATTGTGAAAGGTTTTCATATATATGCCATTAGGGCCCTCGACTACAACGATTGTATATGTCAAGAAAGACAGCTCAAAAGACATTATTACGGCACCATCGTCCGTATAATACGTTGGATTACGCACTGGTGATTTGAGCGCGAAACACTTTGACGCAACATATCTTATTTTGGAGCGTAACCGAGAAATGTTCGTGACGGGGTTTGTGTACAGATGGTTTTGCACCTTTTAAAGCTGGGACGCCATGGCTGGCCATTATCTCGTACAATTTACCACCGGATTTTACGCAAGGAAACGTATATCTCTGTTTATCCTCGATTATACTCCCGACCTAAAAATCCAGGAGAGATATAGATATTTTCTTCGCCCTCGGGTTGATGAGTTGAAGCCGAGCCGCGCATACCGCCGGTGACATTCACGCTGCCTGTGGAGTTGCACTCCACATGCGGGTTAAGCTTGACGCGACGGTATTAGTGATTTTCCGCATACCTTAATGTTTTTCGTCGAGCACATGTAGATCGGGCTTGTCCGTGATTGACGGAGCATACTAAAGCTTTTCGACTACTTAGAGGGCCGGAAATTTTCATGGTTTGATTGTCATCGCCCTTTCTTCCCGTCGGACATCCGCTTAGGACGCTGAACACGCACCTAGTATAATATTGCGCACAACCGCGCAAAGAGGAGTATATTCTCAGATTGAGTTATCGTCTACAAACAAGACGACACAACATCGTGGCTTCATGCATACGTGAGAAGAACAATGGTGAGAACCTATTACACATTGTAAAGGATGTTCCAGAAAAACGAAGATAATGAACGCAAGGATTGACTCAAAACTCATTATTCACGACCCCAATCAAGATATGTATGAGATTCAAGTGGAGGAAAGTCAAACCAAGGGCTTTGTATACACTAACCACAACACAAATGTAAAGAGTTTAGAGTTGGTTAGTACGCCTCAAATTACCCGATGGATATTTCAAACATTTCGACGCGCTGAAATGTGGAACTTGGGCGACTGAAAAGTCACAGATGCGTATATTATTGCGCAGAATTACTTCCGTTTGACGGCCATGCATCGCCCGGAGCAAGATACGGGAAACCGTAATGTAGTGGTGTTTTTTCTTTCACGACATTTCATCAACAACTCTTAACGTGGACGCCAAAGAGGAGCTCACTGCATTATTGTTGATAATTTGCAGATTGAGACAATATTCCCACAAGCATTCTTTTGATTTATAGAGCACCTACCAAATACATTTGGTCATGAAGCCGCTTTAATGGAGGTCCTCCGCAAAGATAGATGGATGTACCCGCTTGAGTCGTGAGATGACTTATTAATATATGTTGATTGTTGGTTTATCTATCTAATTATATAACTAACCTTCTACATGTTTAAGTATTCTCGGGGATCAAGAAAATGGTAAGACAAAGGCACGTGTTAGCAATAATACAGCTTTTATTTAGTCAAAGAGGTTTCAAACTGCTCAATGTACTTCTGGAAGGAATTGAAACGAACTTAAATTGTCCTCGGGAGGCACGATGCACTAAATGCCCCGGAAGACGTTACTATACTTCTACGTTGTTTCGCTACTCAAAGTCGAGGCACGCTTGAAGTGAAACACGATATTTCATGACCGAACAATACACCACAAATAAGATAATTTATATTTCAGGTAACACACCAAGACAGAATACATTCAAGAAGTGTATATTTAATGTTCAATAACAAATGAATTTGTAAATTATTATAATAGTTAACTAAACAAATAACTTATATCCTGTGATGTACCAAGCGATTTGATTGAAGAGTTGGAGTCTCATTCGAATGAGGAACAAATAAATCACAATGTGGGCTTAAATTTCAAGAATGGTTTCACAATCATATACGGAATAATATGGAGACGCTTTTGCACACTGTGATTAATTTGCAATGAATTACCTAAATCAAACGGCATGGCGGCTATTACGGCCAACGGGTACTACTTGACATTAGGCAGAGCGATCGGGGAATAGTATACTTACAATAATGAGCAGGTAAAGGTTCTACATTTAATGCATTTATTTACCATGTTGATTATTACGGGTCATAGAAGATTAACTAAACAAGAGTGTAGCCCAAGGATGACCACTTTATCCTAGCATCACAGCACAACAAGTATACTATCTTCGCTTACATCTCGCCGAGTAGAGCATAAACTGGGCGTATCAGAATGAAGACGAATGCTAGAAGTTTAGTTATTGGACCTATATAAAATGTTGATGTGTCGCCTTTAAATACGTAAGACATCTTTCAAGAGTGAGCAACAACCGCCACTGCTTCAGGATCCATCGACCCATGTCGACATCGCCGGTGGATATTCCAATTTGTTACCGAAGATGATTCCGGATGTGATAAGATGCTTTCACGGCACGCTGCCGGACTACCTGCATAATGATTTAGACTCGTGAGGAAGGCTATTTCGAACAATACTAAATGGAAAGTAGGCCTTTGAAATAATTAGATCCACGTTTATTTGCAAGTTTTTCGTAAAGTTAATCGATACTAGTAAAAAAAAAAACTTCTAAATATTTCATTTCACTTGAGTTGCAAAATTTTGAAGAAATACTATTTGTTTTCGTGGATTATTTTGTATGGTTTTCTGGATTTGAAAAAATGAAAGCCTATCAATATTCCATTTCGCCTTATTCCTTCCATAAAACGACATTAAGGTTTGTGTTTAGAACAAGTATATGATAATGGTGTGAAATAGTACGGTGTTCGCTCATTATCAGCTATTGAATGTTCGGTATGTTCGTAAGCATAACATAATCAATCGCGACAGCTTATGCAGTATGAAATCGGCGAATGTTATGCTGTCAAGTTAAAAGTCGGTACGTGCAAATTACATTATTCAATATGGTGTCGTATAGTGTCGTGGTAGCCGTATCCAATTTTCGGATTCCGCTAAAATAAAGTGCGGAATTTTAAAAACATTTTACACACACGGCGCTTGCCCTGTGTCGGTAATGCATCGGTCATCTTAAATTTCGTAATCTTCACTATATAAACACTTCTAACTTCATAATTACTTATATTTTTTACATTTTAACTTTCTCTGCCAATTTCAACCTCAATTATAATTTACTTATTGTTTTGTTTTAATTTTATAATAATGGCTACTAATCCTCTTTTTAATTGTTTCTTTGTAGGAATTTGACGCAATTATTTTTGTTAGATATCTACTATTATTTATGATCTACCAACCTTATATATTGTTTCATTTAGTAGGAAAAAATTGTTCGAGGTAATTATTTTGTTACATTTTATGTCTATCTAATTATTTTGTTTAATTTTGTTACATTTTCATTTTTATGTCTCTATCTTCTTATTAATGTTGCTACATTGCTTTTTATTGTATAAAACTATCCAAAGAGAAAAGTGGTAATTTTGATGTTTATGTTGATGATTTTGATATTGTTTGTGTTTAAGCACACTCTGTTTATCTTTTATATTGTTGTTCATTTTTTTAGATAGTATTTTGTGTTATTATTTCTTTTGTTTGACGTTTATTGATATTTCGTTGATGCTTATATTATTTTTGATGTTTTCTGGCGTTGTTTGCCCTGCTTTTATTTTTGGTATTATTAGAATTTTGCGTACTGCTTCGCAAATGTTGCAAGATCCGTGCTGCATAATTTTTTTGGAAAATTTATGGTGTGTAAGGCCGGGTATAGCCGGTTTATGTCCAAATGTGGTGTCGGTTTTGTATTTATCTTCAACACATTGACGGTATTATAAACTATAAGTCGGTAGGGCCTCGTAATAAAATAAATCAAAAATAAATTAATTACTATAGTGCTCGTGATAGTGTCGGTAATAAAATAAATCAAAATAAAATAATTGATGCATTGTTTTAGACAGGTCGGATTAAAATAATTCAAAATGAAATTACAATCATAAGTGTAATAAAATAAATCAAAAAGAAATTAAAATGTTATATGGCGCTCTGTGTGGTGTCGTTAAAGTCCGAACTCCAATGGGCTCAGAAGTTATCTCTACGTAGTGTCGGTTTCTGTGGTCGCATGACTATTAAGTTGTCACTAATTAGGCGCTTGGGTCAGATACCCACAATTAACGACGGAAACACTATGGCGTCGGTACGGTGTTTTTCCATTATCGCCATACCTTTTGCCTCGTTTTTCTAGAAAGTTTGTTGCTTAATTTAACAAGAATAAACAAAATTAAATCTAAAGGAACTCGCACACGTGACACTAAGCAAGGAGCCACAAATTCTTGAAACATACATCCCATTCAAGGTGCCTTTATTATCAAATACGCTTTTGTTATTACTCTAAATTTATGTTGTACTAGTATTATTAGGAAGCATCATCAACATATATAGACGAATATTATAAATTTAAATGAAAAAAATACGATGATTTTATGGAAGTTTTGAATTCCAAATGATGTAGTTAAGCTTCCACATTATTTGCTTCAACGCATTTAATTGAAAAATGACTACCATGAACATCAATTATAAGTCTATATTACAAATAATTTTAACTTCTAATTATCAACATCCTACTAATATAAGAGTACCATTTGTAATTATTTAACTATTATTATCCAATTATAAGTCTACATAAATAATTTTAAATTTAATTAAAAAAATAGCAAAAAAAATATTACCTCAATAGTAGTTCCCGCTTCTCAATCAATATAAGCTTGTGATGAAGAAAGGAAACAATTCCTGGAGAATAAGATTTGGTTCCTAGCAAGAAAAATGTGAGCTACATGGGTGGGTTTTCGAGGGAATAACTCACTCAGTATTTTTTGAGGGAAAAATATTGATGGATTTTTTGTCACTAACAAAAAAAAAATTAACGCAAGTATTCTGTTCTAGATACCTCGTGATTGGGGTGAAAATATTTGAGGAGTAATGGGAGTTAATATGCTAACCTACATTAACCTATATTAACCTAGTTAAAATTATTTTTTAGTAAATTCAAACATAACGTAGATGATTAAATTAACTCTACATTAACCCCAAAATAACCAAGCTATTAATTTACCGCTCATCACCACCGTGAGGAACCCATCCAAGTAAAATCATTTACATTTTCCACTTCTATGAAACTACTGAACCTTTCTAATTCAAATGACAAATGGGTATTAATTTACAAAAATAATTAATCCAAGCAACAACTCCTAATTAATTGTCGCTGCCACCATCTTCAAGCGTTGGGTTTGGGTGGCAGTAATCATCAGCATTCCCCTTCAACCTCCAGTTTATTATGCCATGTCAAACACTCAAATTTATCCATTCTTTATATAAAATTATTTACCCAAATGCAAAATTTTACCCAACCCAACACTAAACCACAAGAACACACAAAAACAATGAAGACTTATCCAATGGAAGTCTTTGACGATAATGATGATTTATTACAAGTTGTGTTGACTAAAGTTTTGATGGGTTTTCTTGGATTGGTCATGATTTATTGCAAGGCATCCCCAAAACTGAACTGTCTTTTTCTTTTGTATTCTTGCATCCTAAAGCAGGGTGAGTATGGTCTGTCTCGCTGCTTGACTGCCTATATATGCTCATTGGTTAGATAATCGCATCACTATTCAAACCTTACAATTATCGCCGTTTTTTAAAGCGCATTTACTTTAAGAGTGAGCATGTTAAGAAAGCTGCAGTGTGATGGTTTCTCCATGGCGCAGCCATGGCGTCGGGATGTGGGCTAGTGGAGGTGTGGTTGTAAGCAAATAACCCGCTTCGTATAAAGATTATTTTAATATTATTCTGGGCTGTTCGATCGAAATATTGTGGTAGAAAAATTAAAAATTTGTAGTTTGAATAGTAAAAATATCGGTTGGGTGATAATATAAGTTCGGCAGAAAATATACATGTCAGCCATGTAATTAAACCAAATATAAAAACCGCATAAATTAAACGACTTAACACTACTCATTTAAGATTCCACCAATCCCCAATCATTCTTTCATTCTTCATTCTTCATAAAAAACTCACCAACCCCCATCCGCCTTGATTTGGCTTCTAATCCACCCCTTTCCTATACATTGATTTTTTTTTTTCCATTTTTCTTGGTGAAATATTACGAATCTAACTCATAATCTTTGCCCTATCTTAGATTATTAAATTTATGATTTTTAATCTTGAAATCTATTTATTGACAATAGCTGACTATTATGAACTTTGACTTTTTATGTGTCAATCTATTTCTAAATCACCTTTAAATTTATAAAAGTATATTGGTTAACTTAATATAGTTTGTTTTGGAGTAAAAGTTTTGATTTTTACAAGGTTTAACAGACATTAAAACGTATTTCAGGTAAATCGAGTATTTGGCTTTGAACAAAGCGTTGTTAAAAAATGGTAAATTAGTTGGGAAAAATGGATTTTTGATTTATTAGAATTTGTTTAAAGTGTTAGTGTCAGTGGGGCAGTGAGGTCGATTATGGCAGTGTGTGTGGTTGAAATTTTGGTTGCTTTTATTAGTCGCTTACACTCTTAGTAATCTTCACCTAAAGTTGAATATTGATAACTTGTAATTTATTTAAAAAGTTGATAGTTAACTAAAATGTGTTAAAGGTTAAATTCCAAACTTTAAGTTGAGAAGGTTAACCTAAGCCTCTAAAACGAAATTGCTTAAGTTGAACACTCAAAATGAGTTAAAATGGTGTAAATGGTAATTGCATTTTTCGCTATGTGTTAGACGTGGAACGTGAGAAAGACACTTGGATTAATTTTTAGGTGAGGCGTTAAATATTGCTACCCAGTATATTGGTAAGCTCACTCGTGAATGTGTTGAATTCTGTGATAATCAGGAACATGTTTATCTATATTTTGTGTTGATTGTTTGAGTATGATTAGTTGGTTGAGTAATTGGGTCAGGTGTGGTGTTTTTGTGGGATTTATAGGTATTTTGAGGTGTTGAGCCGAATTAGGCGAAGTTGATTTTCTAGGCTGTTTTTGGTCATTTTGGGGTTTAGAGTGTTTTGCTGGTTGGATTGGCATAGAATGAGTTGTTTAGTATTGCTTGAAGTACGCTGAGTTATACTATCCGGCATTGCCTCGCATTCTACGAGCTGCATGATTTGGCTCATATTTTGTTGTTTAGCTTCGTCAAGGATTATAAGTTTTCCCCTTACATGTCGAGGTCAAGTCAGAGGCGCCTTTATTTGCTGAAACTGGATTTATATTGAGTTGATTGAGCTGTTTAGTTGTGGGTTCGAGAAAATTAGCGTTGTTAGTAGAGTTGTGGACTTATTTGGGTATCGTTGTCATCAAGCTTTGACATGCATGATTATAGTTGGATGTTCTTTACTAGAATGCGATGTTGGGCTGATAGGGCCCATTTAATTTACGTATCATAAAGAATGCCCAGATAGATATTTTAAGGATGCAGCATGATCATGAACTCAAGTAATGATATTTTTATTTTATAATGGCCTCGAGTCGTGGTAAAGATTCTACAATATCTATCTATTTTTATGAGGATTTAATTATTCTTGAGATAAAAGATCACTAAGCTTCGCAGCCTACACCCTATTCGCCTGGGCGGCATTTTTATTTCGTGTCGCCGATGTGTGGTGCTTCACATTACGGAATCGCTCGCAGGATCGTGACTTAGTGCCTAAAGCGAAATGACAAAGGTCGTAGAGATCCTCGCGCCTTATGTTTTCATTTGTAGTTCGATTTCTATATTGTTTTTATTTCAGATTTCGCATCGAAATGTTGTCAATCTTTTGTACTTTCTTGGAAGATTGTTGTATTTTGGTTGTTTTGTGTGATTAGAAAAATACCACTCTATAGATTAGTTTCTATAAACCGTTTTTTGAGATGTATTTATTTTTATTGTTTATTTAATACGCTGGTCTTTAAATTCCGATTCATCCACGATTTGGCGACTTTGTCCAATATTTGGACGATTTCAACTCAGCGGCCGACTGTGGGACGGGTCGTTGTTGGATAGTCATGGGTGGAGGAAGGGGGTAGGTAGAAGGGACAAGGAGAAAAGTAACGCGCGTTGTACAAGGGCGGGGGCAGTGGTGGGTCACAAGGAGGCGGTGGGTAGCAAAGCAGGGCGGTGGTTTGTTAAAGAAAAAAATGGGCGGGGTTTATTTAGTTATTTAAAATATTTAATGTACCTTATATTAGTATATCATAGCTAAAGAATATTTTAGTATAGGTAATATTGTCATTTAACGCTAAACCTCTCTTATGGTATAATATGTAGATAACAAATATTTCACCGTGGTGTTTTAGGGTAACATACTATTTCACTATCTATTTTAGTGGAAAATTAGGTCTGGGGCCATTTGCATGTTAAGAATAGTATGTGGGCCGCCTGCATGCTACTTAATGCTCGCGACCACATGTAAAATTACGCGATAGTCAAAAAGAAAGTCAGTTTTGGCCAAAAAGTTTTAATTTATGAGTAAATATATTATTCATTGCATTCAAAATTTGTTTTCTAATTTCTCGCTACATATAATTATATATTGATAAATATAAAAATGTAAATGAAATTAATAAAAAGTGAAATGTTATAATTATTAAAAAACGCGAATCGGTTACACTAATTGTCTCGAGCAAGATCTTTCCTAGGATATTACAGGCGCTTTAATCATGGACGTATCTTTAATTAATCGATGAACAAGTTTTACTTTCTTTTTAAATTGCTCAACACAAAATTCGCCTTTTATAAAAAATCAAACTCACACTATTAGAATGCAATGTCGGTGATTATAGATAGTTAACACTCTAACTAGTTAACAATTAAACTATATCTCAGGAGCAAAATGTTAAAATTTTCAATCTTTCAATGAAAAAGAAGCTAACATAAAAAGGTTAAAGATATAGGAAACCAGAGGAAAAGGAAAGAATATTATGGCTCACACGTGTTGAGATCCCATGCTTGGTCCATAACGTGAAAACTGCAAAAACAAAATAAGTTGTACAGTAGTACAAAATCTGGCGCATATCACGTGCATATTAGGTGCATGTACAGTATAGCATTTACGGAGTATATAAATAGTAAGTAAATACGGAGTATTATAAATAGTAGATCATCTCCATTCTATTATCGATTCGGTCTGGTCCGGATATAGGGCTAAAAAACTCGACCGACACCCCATGGATAAATTACCGGATGGATACTCGATCCGGTTCCGTGTGGGTCTCATGGTATTCAAAACTTTAGATATTTCGATATGAATTTTGGGTCTTTTCGTCCGGAATTTATATATTTTTATCATATACCGAAACTCGGATATATATCGGGTTATCAACAGCTCTATCTGGCATCGTACTCAAAAAAATTATATCAAAAGACGCGACAGATAACCTTTATCTACGAAGATTCTATCCAATTCTTTCGTGATCGATAACGGAGCAAGCCTGGCCTCCGATCCCAGCCCAATAACATCACTAACCTAACCAATGAATATTTAAGATAAGGTATATATATTCTACTATAAAAATAATATTTCATCCATTTTTTATGGGGCTTGTCGCTTTTAAAGAAAAAATTATTTTTTATAATATCGCTTAAAGATAATGTCACTCTCTCCGTCTCAAAATACGATCATTTCAGACAAGTTTGCTTATTACAATATAAAAACATAATTTGAGATTGTAAAAGCTACATTAAAAATGTAAAAAGGACATTAAAAATACAAACAATCAACTATTATGTAAAAGTAAATTTTTTTTAAATGATCATTTATTTTGAGCATTTTAAGAAAGAGATTTTTACATTTTCAATGCATTTTTGATCATTTTTTCTCTCTTGAAATAAGTGCAAACCAACGATATTATTATTTCACCGATTATTATTCTATATTTTCAATGCACTTTCACTATTTTTCTTTTCCTTAATCTATGCATAAAATGCCTCCCAAAACGAGCAACTAAAAAAAAACGGAGTAAATATTTTTAATGGTAATAAAAAGTTAAAAGGAAGGTTCGTTTCGAATTGACAATCAAAATGAGCGGAAGACATGAAGATATCAGATGTTTTGTCCTATGTAGCCTCATATATATTGATTATGGACGCATGACAAATTCATATCTTTAAAGAGGAAGGTGACTATATATTTTGATGAAGAACGAGGTTGATTATGACTTCACTATTTGTTGGTGCAATTTCAAAATGAAAAGGATAATTATAGATTTGAATTATCATGCATTATTCAAACAAAAGATGAGAAAAAGAAAACATGAAGAATGGATAAATGCTTATTTTATAAATGTAAAAAAAATGTTTATTGTTTATTGTGGTAAGAATAGAATAACAAATAAACAATTGGAGGAGTTATTAATTTGTTCTACCAGATGGAAATTGGCTGAGACAAACTCCAGGACTTCAACTAGCTTTCATGTCCTCCTTTAAGTATACTTGTGCTTGTTACGACTGAGTCTAATGTCCAATATTGTAAATTGTGATAATAATGTTGCTTGGGATTATATTCCCAAAATTGTAGCCAATTGTAACGAAAGTGTTGGGTTGCATAGATATATAGAACTTTATTTTATAGTAGCAACAAAAAAACAAGCTAAGGATTTTGTTGTCAACTCAAAGCCAGGTGCAAAAAAACAACCAATAACTGATATATACACGTCTGGGACATTGAAATTGCTAATGTTTGGTTTATTTCCTTTTAACTAGTTAAAAGTTTGTTTATACCACACAGGAAATTAAAACATAATCTAACTTCTTTACCTAGTGGTGTAAGATTTTGATTAGTTCAATTTAAGATTTGGCATTGTAAAAAAGGAGCAACAATCACAAATGGGATCAAAATTGATTCATAAACTCAAACGGGACACGCATAATTGGAAACCAAAAAAGTAAAATGTCGCCTACCTCATCTCCACAAGAAAAAAATTTCTAAAACCCTGGCCACTCATTTCACTCCTTGGTTGGATACAGAACATTTCTCAAAAATAAGAGTTTATATGCCTATGTTTGAATCCAAGAAATTTATGCAAACATAATCTTTTTGTACACTTCTTATTACCACAATTAATTAAAGAGAAACATAATACTCCCTCCTTCCCAATTTAATTGATCATGGAGGTAAAAAAGTGTTTTATTATTAAGGATTTGATTAATATTATTAATATATTCTAAAAAATATTTTATCAAAAAATACATTAATTAATTATGAAACCAAAAAAATATTTTACTAAGGCATAAAGTGGAAAGTATGATAAGGTTGCATTGAATTCTATATGATCAAGTAAAAACAAAGAGAAAATTTTGCTGTATAATCAAGAAATTTAATTTTAATGAAAGATAATAAAATGGAATTAATGAAATTTATTCATACACAACTAACGAATCTAGTTTCCGATTTAGTCCTAGATAGTCAGATTAAGTTACGGTTTAGTCCTAGATAGTTATAATTTTACATATTAATCCTCAAAAGTGGCTCAAATATTCTAGTATGGTCCTCATAAAACAATTAAGACTCGTAGAAAAGGTCTCGACTTCGAGTCCCATATGAGATAAATTAGTTACAATAATATATAAAGATCACAGAAGAAAGGCTTTAATAAAAAGATAAGATAAGGATAAAATAATTAAAGGAATTTGAAGTCTGTAAAAATTTCGAATCGGCCCTTCCTAATCAAGCTCGCAATCGGCCCATCCAGTAGCCGATTAACTTACGTAGTTTCGATCGGTTCGCAGGGCCGACTGAGGGACCGATTGGGGCAAGAATGTTATCGCATTTTGTGTGATTTAAATATGCAAAAGGAAGTTGTCTACCTTTTGACGAATAACTTCCTAAGCGGACTTACAAGCGTAATTATATGACATTTAATAACACATATATTGCATTTACTTAATATCATGACGACACATCACATTTTATGATGTGGAAGTTCTCAGGCTATAAGATCGAGTTTGGTGGTTGTTTCCATACTTAGAAAATCGAGAACTTCCATTTAGTTTTTACTTAAAAACTCATACAAGTTAATCTTTCACTTCAAATATGACATCTTTTAGCTCGTTTTATCTACCAATACAACTCTTGTATGTATTAAAGTATTGTATTTAGAAAGATTCACTTGTGATTCAAGGCTCAGAATTTTAGTTTAACCTTTAATATTATCAGAGATCTTGTACAGTTATTTAGTGAAATTCTAGTGAAATTAAAGTTTATTTCTTTCAATCTAAATACAATAGCTTAGTCAAGTGGACAGACGCACACAAGAGATCTTCGCAAATCTAATTTTAGTCTAACGGTTCAACAAACGGTACATTGTGTTTTATGGTTCCAACTATTCAGAGATGGAAAGAATGGATAAGTGGCTTTTTGACATCCTTGAATGTGTTCTATATTCTCTCTATTGATCTTCCACCAAATTCCTTTCGTTGGACACTCAATGCAAGCAAGAAACAAGAGGAGCCGAGACTTGCAAAAGAGAAAGTGGAAGGGATTTAGACGTCAGGTAGAGATATATTCTCAACACTCTTGCTCAAAAAACTCGTATGATATCTATTCACTTACTACAACCAAAGATGTATGCTGTTTAAAATGAAAAATACAAGCATGTTAAGATTAGTACCTGATAGATTCTCGATTATTAGGTATTTTGAGAGTTTAAGCTTGATTTGGGTGTCGATGCTAGACCACTGGTGTAGTAATTCCGACTATATAGATTGAGCAATTCTTGCTAAAATCCCAACCTCTCTAGAAGGGATATAGAAAGAAGATGTTTTCATTCTAAGGAAGTTCTATTATGCCGACTTCACTAGTAGTCTACAAATTGAGTTAAAATTGATCAAGAGGACGTAGATCGACACATTTGATTAATAAAGTTCATCATGTTTCTCTTGGATAAAATTTCGAGTACTATTTAATTCCCAATGCCTCTAAGGCAAGAAGAGAAAAAAGATGTTCAAAGTGAACAAGAAATTTTTGGAATTGCTAAGGACTGTTTGCTTCCATTGCGGAAAACCCGATCATTAAGTATAAGACAACTGATTCTGCACAATTATGGAAAGAATGACCTCAACATGGTGACAAACAAGGCTCAACAAGAAAAGTATGTTGCTATGGTGACTGAGGTTAATATGGCAACCATTGAAAATTAGTCATGTTGGTGGTTAGATTCCTTTGCTACTATTCATGCACACAAGTGAGATGTTCAAAACACTCATGAGATCACGACAAGAGGATGTCATGATGGAAAATAATGTTGGAGCAAAGGTCCTTGAAAAGGGAGTGGTGGACTTAGAGTTCACTTCTGGAAAGAAGTTGTCACTACTTAATGTTTTCTATGTACCTTCTCTTAGGAAGAATTTAATTTCTGCAAATTTACTATGTAAGAATGGTTTTAAGATTGTCTCTGAAAGGAGCAAAGTTGTAGGACAAAGAATGGAGTTTTATTGAAAGGGATACTCCGTTGATGGGTATATGACATTTGTGAAATGTCATGGTCAATGGTTTTAAACATGATTATATAAAGTTCTAAGAATTGGTTTTAAGCATGATTATATAAAATATCGTGGCTCAATCAGATAACAATGTGAAATTCTATGTGAAAGCAAAATGTCTAAAAAGTCATAAGAAAGCTAAAGAAGCATGTAATTCTTTAGAGTTGATACATAGTGACATTTGTCAATTGAATAGAGTACTAACTAGAGGTGGTAAGCAATACTTTATCACTTTTATAAATGACTATTCTAGATTCACTTATGTTTACTGTTAAGGACTAAAAGTGAGGCCTTTGAGAAATTCAAAGACTTCAAATCCATTGTGGAGAATCAAAAGGAAACTAAGATTAAAATGCTTAGAAGTGATAGAGGTGGTGAGTATTTTTCAAAAGAGTTTGATCAATTTTGTGATCAACATGGAATAATACATCAAAGGACAGGCCCTCATTCTCCACAACAAAATGGATTGGCTGAAAGGAAAAATAGGTCCTTGGTCAGATTTGTAATGCAATGTCATAAACTCCTGGGTTTAGCAAATGATTCGGTGAAGCTCTTAACAGCTTGTCACATCTACAATAGAATACCTTTCAAGAAGTTTAAGACTTCACCAAATGAACTATGGAATGGAAGGAAACCTAATTGATATTTCAAAGTGGGGTGCATTGCACACATAACATCTTAGATTTCAACTAAAAAGTCAGGTCCTAGAGGGATTAGAAGTGTTTTTGTTGGATATGCTCAAAATTGTTGAGTTCTGCTCAAGTTGAGTTCTTTGAGAACAAGTTTTGTTATGACCCGATCATTTCTCGCGAAAATGATGATAACGCATTCAACTAAGCAAGAATGTGAAACGTGGGGTTAAAAGAGAAACGAAAAGAAATTATTGAATCAAGCCAGCCTAGACGTAGTCAAGCGCAACATGTTGAAAACACTTGGGTTCGATTTTGTTTCTCCAGATTCTAACATCTTCGTAGAAGGTAAATGTGATCGAAAGTGTATAAAGAAACTCCTTATGTTCTTCAAGTTGATCAGAAGTACCAATAAAAGTTAAGCTTGGTGCCATCTGTAGATTCTATTTTCAAAAGCCAGATGATGAAATAAATTCTATCATGTCAAATGGTACTTGGAACTTAGTTGATTTGCCTCCTAGTTCAAAACCCATAGGATGCAAATGGGTCTTTCGAATCAAGTATAACATCAATGGCACCATCTCTTCCTACAAGGCGAGATTGGTTGCTAAAGGGTTTACTCAAAGAGAAGGAATTGACTACTTTGATACATATGTACCAATGGCCAGATCAAATAATAAGGATGGTTTCCTTCCTTTAGCATATTTATATCACTTGCTTGTACATCAAATGGATGTAAAAACCGCAGATTAAATGGTGTGACGAATTTATGAAGCTCCATGAGCAGTCTCGGTGGCCGATACCGGTATTAAGTAAGAAAGTGTGTAAACTTGTGAAGTCCCTATATGGACTTCAAACAAAGCTCCAAAGCAATGGCACTAAAAATTTGATGACGCTGACATTTCAAAATGGCTTTAAACACAATAAGGTCGGGAGTAAGGCGCCAGATACAAATCAAAATGTTGATTATGATTATCCTATGTCTTTATGTTTATGACATGCTCATCTTCAAGAACAAATACTTGAAGGCATGTAAGACACCAAGAGATATCTTACTTTAAAGTTTCAAACGAAAAGATTTATATGGCGGTGATAACATTCTCTTCGATTAAGTATGAGACACTCGAATGGTTTCTCTCTAAACCAAGCTCACTACATCAATAAGATGATTGACAAGTTCAATTATCTTGAGATTGGAGATGTAAATACTCCGTTTGATTCAAGTATAAAGCTTAAAGTGAATAAGGGTGATTCATCGGGCTCAATTTAGATTTATCCAAATGATGTGGAGTCTAATTTACGCAACACATTACACTAGATTTATATAGCATATGAAATAAGTTGTCAAGATACACCAGTTGTCCAAGCCAAGAACATCGAAGGCTATAAAGAGCAGCCTATTATCTCAAGAAAACAAGTGACTATCAGTTTTAGTGTATAACGACTTTCCAAAGAAAGACATGGGATAATCAGAATTAATTAGTCGATTCGAACGATAATTGTAAAGCTACCTCAGGTGAATTTTTACTAATAGTGGTGGAACATTAGTTGGGATTCTAAGAAGTAATCCTTATGAATACATTCAGCCATTTAAGTCGAGTTTATAGCCTTTTCAGGCACCATGTTAAGAGAATTGATTAAGTGGAATCTATGTGAATATGAGTTAAAATCCACAACCTATCATTTCTTGCATTGTGATAGTAGGTGTTAGCGTTGTCCTCGAGAGCTTATAGTGATGTCTATAATGGAAAGTCTAGACATATAAAGCATTTAGACATAATGATGTGAAAGAGATTATGTCTAAACGGGGCATCACCTTAGAACTTTTGTAAAGTCCGGAGAAAAACTTAGTAGACCCGCTTAACAAAACCTTTCTCCAAAGAGCTGTAAAAGAAGAACACAATGGGTCTTGAAGAATGAATTGGCACTGCGATGGAAAACCCAATTTTTGTCAGAAATTATTTCTACATAAGAATTCAATGGGTACAAGTCACTAGTTATGTGCCTGAGCTTAACTTTTGCCATTAAGTTTGAAGCTTGACAGTTATGTTGTAATTGAGAAGTGGGCCGCTCGATTAGTAGAGAGTACTCTAGCTATAAATGTTTAATAACTTGTGGGTCTCGCATAGGCCTTAATAGTACAAAAAGATTGTTCGATGAAGAATATGTTCTATAATAAAAGGAGCAGCCTGCTTTCAAAGATTTAGGAGTCGAATGTCAACTTCTAAGACATTCTACTTCGTTGAAGATTTTGAAATGTTTATTAATTTATATGTCCAATGTCATTACATCCCATGCTTATGCTTTATACATCAGCTTTGCATTTGAGGCACAAAATAATCAAAGAATCTTTGAAGTCCAGAATGTCGAATCGGCCCCTCCAGTGGACCTATTGGCGGGCCGATTAACTACAAAGTTGATTGGCCCCTCATCACGATTGGGGCAATAATGTTATCAAATTTGTGCATTTTAAATACGGAAAGGGTAGTCATTATATCTGGCGAATAACTTCCTAGCTGACTAAACGGGTATTATTTACGACGACAACACATATTGCATGCAATGCTGGGTGAATATCATGATGACACATCACATTTTATGATGTGGGGAAGTTTTTTGCTATAAGATTGAGAGTTTGGTAGTTGTTTCATACTTAGAAAAATTTGAGAACCTCCATTTCGGTTTTTACTCTATAAAAACTCATACAAGTTAATCTTCACTTCAAATATAACATGTTTTAGCCTTGTCTTATCCACCAATACAACTTTTGTGTATAGACAAAGTATTGTATTTAGGAAAGCATTCACTTGTGATTCAAGGCTTATAATTCTTAATTTAGTTTAAAGTTTAATATTATTGTAGATCTTGCCATAGTTGTTTAATGAAATTAAAGTTTATTTGTTTCATCATGTTAATAGAATCCATTCGATATTCATACTAATAATTTGATATATGATTCTCAATAATATATCAAGATGAGATATGCAAAACTCTATAAAAATTGCATTGTATCGAAGTGCATATAAATGGGAGAAAAATTGGGATAGGGACGGTAAAGTGGAACAACCTAAAAAACCCTAAAAATGGGACATAAATTATGGAGGTAGCAGATGAAGCATGTGGCGGAGACATGAGCTCGGCACGTACCGGAAGACATGCGTATTTTTGGGCGCACCCAATCTTGACTAGCAACACCAACTATGCCTGCCTAACCATGTGGGTGGGGGCACTCAAACCCATCAACTATAACATAAAATTATTCACATTTTATAAACTCATATTATTGTTTAATTTTAAACTCCATCTCATATACTATTCTATATATATATCTCACCCCTTTCTATGATAACTCTTGAGCATGCACGATTCAACACCATCCTAACTCCCAAGTCCCATTTGCAATTTGAAACACTTTTATCATGTAATTTAGCATCAATTGCGACCACTTATGCTAGAAGAACCCCTTCCCATTTTCGTAATTTACTCCACTTTTAATTTTGTTAGTAATAAGGTTAGCTATTTCAATATATGATGTAAGACACAAATACATATCATGATCTTAACCATGACTTATATGAAAGATTAAAAGGATCTGATATATATAGTTATGATCATCTAAGGCCCAACCGATTTGGGCTCCAATTGGATAAGGCTCCATGAGGCTAGAACTGCGAGGATGATGACAAGTGTTGCAATCACATAGAAAGTTAGTACCATGACCACCTTGTAGTTGCCTATAAATACTTCACTCATGGTACTCTTATGGTTTAACTGGAATTTACTACTTTATAGTACATTCACTAAACTTGATCGTCGGAGTGTCTGTGATCGTACCCGCGGTCACGCTTTCAGGTACTACGGCGGATCAAGTCTTGGACTCGCAGGACCCCCAGATTGCAACCACCCTAGCGCCTTCCAGCAATTCTAAGAGAGAACGCTTTTCCAGGAGCAGACCAAGGAGGACTATTTCAACTAGATTGATCCACATTGTAGAGAGTCCTATTATAATCACCAGTCCTGTAATAGAGAATCCTCTTGACATTTATAATTCGATTAATCTAGCGGATCACATTTATCAATATCTCTACATAACTTTCAATTAATTTTGGCATTCGAAATTCACAAAACTCTAACAATATAATATTATGAAATCCTAATGTGTGACATGAAACATATTGGTTACATTAGGACTACTAATAAAGGATATATATTTTTACGTAGTTACTTTTAACTCGATCATATTTTCAAAAACCAGTTATGCTTTTGATTCTTTCTAAACGAGCAACGTACGTAAATCGTAATCCTCCGGATTTTTAGTATTAGAAACTTTTGCTGCGTCTTCATTTTGGTGAATGCAATGCCTTATTGAATTGGTTATTAGTCTTGATGATACATACTCCGTATAAAAAATAGAGGCCAAATAATAATGATGTGAAAAAACTAAAACCCTTGAATTCAATACGGAGTAATATATAGTATTTTTTTCGTTTCAAAATAAATTATTGTCCAGAAAAAATTATTTTTTCATAATAATTAATTGTTTTCTATTTCAATGTATCTTTTTATAATTTCAATGTATCTTTTTACAATTTCGAATGTAGGTTTTTTAATCTCAATATAGTTTTTCATAATTATTTAATAAATTATTTTTCATCTAAACAATCATTTATTTTGATATGTAAGAAGTATGAGAGTATCCAATTAGGTATGTAAATGATGCTAATTATTGGGAATGTAATTCTCTTAATTTGCATATGCATATTCTTCTGAGTAATTATTGTACATTTGTACTCCTCTTGCACAGGGAGTACTGGTTCAAGTCAATCACATACATAGAGAGTACAGAGTATTACTCCCTCCGTTGCTGACCTTAAATACTTTTGTTTATATAGAGAGTACAGAGTATTACTTCCTCCATTATTGACCTTAAATATTTTTATTTTTATTTTATAATACTTGATAAAAATTATATTAATGAAAAATAAATTTTAAATTTTTTTCATTCATATATTTTTTAGGGAGTATTATACAATACAAACAAATATATTTAAGGGCAAAGTTTAAAAAGTAAAACTATTAAAAAGTCAAAATATGACAATCTTTTAAGAACGGAGAAACTATAATTTTTGTATATTTTTCAATAAATCATGATTTTTATATTAAAACACATTTAAAATACTATAAAGTACTCCATGTATCATACAGGGTAGCATATTTTTTTTTTGGTTGTAAAATTACTATTCTAGTACTCCCTTCATTTGAAAAAGATTATTTTATTTAATTTTGAATTGTTAAAATTAATCAATTTCGAAGTCTCATTGACACACAAATCTTATTTGAATCGTAATATTATCAGTAAAGTATATTACAAAATTTAGCACATAATATGATTGTCAACAAATTTTATACATTATTTGTTATGAAAAAATGAGCTTAAGATATACTCCGTAAAATTCAACTATCACAATTAAAAAAGTGAAGAATCCTTTTAGATTTTACTATATAGGAAGGGTATAAAACACAATCAAGCTTTCAGATTATTTACCAAATAAATTTTGAAGTAAATAATTCAAATAAATGATTTTTTCTAATGTCGTATTATTCCCATAATAAGATGTACTAATTGATTGAAAAATTAAAGCTATATATATTGTTAACATAATAAAGCTACACTATATGCTACTCTCCAAAGATATGCCTCACATCTTGCAGAAGTCACGTGAAGTCAATATAAATTTAATTTCTTATTATATGGAGTACATGTAAAGGATCTTGACCGAATCAGATTCATGTGGACATTTATGTCAGATTCCATTATTTAATTAGGAATCTTTACCATACCAGTGAAATAGTAATTAATTCAGAAAATGGACTGTTAAACAGTTGAATCGTCTGTTAACAGTAATTAATAAAATCATCTGTAAAACAGTTGAATCGTCTGTTAGTAGTTTCTACTCCCCTTTCATATTGTCACATTATTTATTACTCGTATTTAAAGATTTTTTCTTTCAAATTGTTTTTTAATAATTTATGGAGTATAAAATTATCGCTCTCTACATGAGGGGATTCGAATGTATGAATTTAGTATCTATGAATTTAGTATCTCCATATGAAAGCCTCTTATCTGGCCACTAGGCCAACTCGATTATCTCCACTCGAATTGTTTATCCGACTCCCTCTTATTCTGTTTATAGACGACAATCGAATTTCATTTATGTGCTTATAGAAGTTTTGTAAGCATGGAGCTTAGAAAGGGTAAAAGGATAATTTTAGACAAAAAATGCAATTAAAATAAAAATAAAATAAAATAATAACAAAACCGGATCATTACCGAAAATAACTCCAAAAAACCTTTTTAAACGATGAAAATACTAAAATACCCTAATAAATTAGGATCGTTAGATCATATTTCAATCACAAAAACGTGATCTAATGGTGAGAGTGTATATAAGCACGCTCCAACATTTGTGTAAGCATGTAACATAAGGCTCGTCCGAGTTATACATAAGGTAACACATGCAAATATTTGGTAAAAATATATATACTTTATATAACGAAATAAATTTGGAATTGTGAATATTTTTCTTTCTATATATATGCCTTTGATGAGTCACAAGTCATATGGTACTAACAGAAGGCATTTTTGTGCTGTTCTTTTCACCTTAGAGAGAATCAAGAAAACCTCAAGTTCCCTTAACAACTCTAATGGGTACTAGCATTTTCCTTTGTTCTTTTGGCCTTTGTTGTTAAACTTGTCTTTTTTTCACTCAAAAGTTGGTAGGGACTATTTGGGCATCTTTGTTTTTAATATTTTAAGTTGACATTTTATTATTCTTTGTTTTGCTTAAGGAAAAGTCATAATTCTTGGTTATAGTTTGTTGATGTTTTGTATAAAATTTTGGGATTTGGTGAAACTCATGTGGAAACTCGTGTTGGCTTTTGTTGAATGTTTTGTGTCATGAAGTTATAGTCAGTAAAGAGATTAGTTATGGGTTTATGGCACAAATTTATTCTTGTTTTTCACACTATAGTTTCTCTTTCACATACATAAATGTGTGTTGCTGTTTTTCTGACTTCTGACTTCTGTTTGCTCCTGTATGATTGAATGAATATTGGAGCATTTGAGAGTTGGGGGGTGAGGGGTTGTCTTGTTACAGTTATAGAAAGAGCCCCACTAGGACACCCCCATAGAAAACAGATGGAGGCAGAAGATACTACAACCTTTTAAACTGGTCTATTTCTTGTTAATTAAACTACCCTCTTATGCTATACTACTCACCTTAAAACCTTCATGATTGGTGATCTATTATTTTTCTTTTCCTATATATATACACTTATAATATTCTTTGTTACTTGTTTCACACTCTTGGTTTCTGCATCTTCTTTGTGATAGGTAAAGATGATTCTTGTGTATTTTAACTACCCTACTATCATTTCTTTGGTATCTATCTTTTAACTCACCTCACCTTATTTGTTTATTTTTTTTTTATTGTGTTCTCTACTTCAGAAACCAGTATGAGCTTTTCTAACAACAATATAGTGGAGGATGAATATGAGAAGTTTATCAGAAGAATGAATCCTCCAAGGTATATTCTCATTTTTCTTCTTACAGTTTTGCTCCTATGTTTAGATTCACTTATAAAAAATAAATTTGTTACATTTAAGACACGTCGTTACTAATATGATCATTCTTTTGAGAGAATGATTAGCTAAAAACATTGAACCTAACATGCTTTTTTATTTATTACTTTAGTGAAAATTGAGAACAAAGTTAGTACAAGACTAAATATGAGTGAATGGCTTGTTGAGAGTTGAAAGGAGTCTTCTTTACTCTCTTGATAAGCTTAGTTTTTTCCCCAGTTTAATGGCACTGCTCGGTTTTGCTTCTAGATGTAAATTTCTTAACTATATTTCCCTTTGTTTCTGTTGTCAGAGTTGTAATTGATAATGAATCCTGCAAGAATGTTACTGTTATACAAGTCTTGGGCATATTTAATTACTCGTCCAAAATCTTGGCTCTAAATGTAATTCATTTCTAGTGATGTGAACTTATTTAGCATTTTTCAAACTTGTATTCAGGTTGACAGTGCCAATAGACATGGAATACTTCTTGATGTTGTTCAAGTTCTTACTGATCTTAACTTAGTTGTCAGAAAAGCCTACATATCGTCCGATGGAGGGTGGTTCATGGATGGTAATTTCTTATTTTTCATTGTGTCCTGTGTCCATGTAATCTTTACTGACTTTAAATTTGGTTTGAAAAATGTTCATTTATTTCATAATAAATTTCAGTTTTCAATGTTACTGATCAAGATGGAAACAAGATTCTTGATGATGGAGTTTTGGATTTCATTCAAAAGGTAAGAATCATCCACCTACCTGTCTTCGGTGTGGTGGTTTTGGCAAATTGTCACATAAGACCTGTATCTGCTCGACTAACTTGGCCTCATTTTATGTTTCAGTCCCTCGGTCCAGATTCGTCCTTTGCGTCTTCTATGAGAAGATCAGTAGGGGTTACATCCACAATGGACCACACGTCCATTGAGTTGATTGGAAGTGACAGGCCTGGACTTCTTTCTGAAGTGAGTGCTGTCCTCACTCACCTAAAATGCAATGTTGTGAATGCTGAGATCTGGACACATAACACCCGAGCCGCGGGTGTAATTCAAGTCTCGGATGAGGAGACTGGATCCGCAGTGATAGATCCTGAAAAATTATCACTGATTAATCAACTTTTAAGCAATGTTCTAAGAGGCAGTAGCAAATCAAGAGAAGCTAAGACTGCTTTTGCTCACACGTTCACTCATACCGATAGGAGGCTGCACCAGATGATGTTTGCTGATAGGGATTACGAGAGGCCTAGTGATGATGAAAGGGAAAGACCACAAGTTAATGTTGTTAATTGGCAGGATAAGGACTACTCAGTTGTGACAATTAGGTGCAAGGATAGGCCAAAGCTCCTTTTCGACACTATTTGTACCTTGATAGATATGCAGTATATGGTCTTCCATGGCAATGTTGATGCTGAGGGCCCAGAAGCATATCAGGTATTTAGATTGTTATGAAATCCATTCAAACTTAGAATAGTTGGCAAACTTTTTTTCTTTGTTCATGTTAGGTAAAATTATTATTTTTGATTATGAAGGAATATTGCGTAAGGCATATCGATGGATACCCTGTGAAATCAGATGCAGAGAGACAAAGAGTGATTCAGTGTCTTGAAGCAGCAATTGAAAGAAGAGTATGTGAGGTGAGGACTCACATTTAGTCATCTCAATAATATTGAATATGGTGGACTATATTGCAGAGTTCAAGGCCTAATTGTTTTGGATCACATGATCGTTTTCATTCAGGGATTAAAACTGGAATTGTGCACCACTGATAGAGTTGGTCTGCTATCTGATGTTACTCGAATCTTTCGTGAAAACAGCCTAGCCGTTACACGAGCAGAGGTTTCAACCAGAGATGGCAAGGCTGTCAATACTTTCTATGTCCGAGATGCCTCCGGTTATCCAGTGGATGGCAATATCATTGAATCCATTCGACAAACCATCGGTCAGACAATTCTGAGAGTGAAAGGCACTCCAGAGGGCTCGAATCAAGTTCCGCAAGAATCTCCAGCCAGGTCTTTGTTTGGTGGACTGTTTAAATCAAGATCTTTCTGCAATTTCGGTTTGGTTAGATCTTACTCCTGAAAGAAACCACTCCAAATGTGGTGTCATTGTAAATACCATCTTCCCCTTTCCTACTAGATTTGGGAATCTGAATCCATGGCTAACAATTTATATGAGTCAGCCATAATATAGGAATGTTGCATGTAAATATATGCTCAGTTTGCTAATCTTAGATTTACTTGATAGTATGTTTGAATATCAACCTTGGATCTCCTAGAGCAGTTTACTATGAAATTGACATGATGGGACATGCATACTTAATCCACTTGTACAAAGTTGCTCAATTTCCTTAATGATATGTCAAGTTTTATAGTCTTGTTCTTCCATTATTTTGATCACTTTAATTAATTAGTTGATCAGTTAGTTGCGTGATTAATAAACAACAGTATGTCTACCATGAATTTAAACTTTGTTCTCAGTTGTTGAAGGGTCAAATAACTGAGTCTTAATAAAATATTCTTGAAGGGTCAAATACAGTTACAGGATGCTCACAAATTCCACCTCCAATTTTTTTGCATAAACTCATTGTACTTCTTCAATTTCCATCATAACATTGCATAAAACTTTATATAACACACAGTCCTGAGCCTTATTCAGACAAAACATAAAGACCAACTCATACAAGGGAAACTACTAAGAGATTTAAACACACACTACAATAGGTAGATCAAACCACAAACACTCAATTTAATCATCATTTACTACATTATTCTCTACTAAACAAGAAAGTTGCTACTAATAGGCTGATTAGCATGCAAACCCCGGAAGTATGCTGCAGGGTTTGCCTCAAATCTCATCCTGGGTATATTCACATTTCTCCCTGGAGCCTTCATCATCTTCTTCCCTCCCAAGCAACAACAACATAGTATTTTACGTAAATACCCAAAGATTCCTTTCAGAATATATAAGAAAAACTTGAAGATTCCCTTAAACATTCTGAAGAAACAGTTGAAGATTCCCGTAAACATTCTGAAGAAACAGTTGAAGATTCCCATGATGCAAGGGAGGCATAGGAGAAGAAGTAGGCCAAGGATCACATAAGGGGCTGCAACAATTATCCAATTTTTTAGAGTTTCCAATCTTGTCCCTGGAGGGAACATATCATCAAGCCAATTGGTAAAAAACCCAATAATGTTCTGAAAAAATGAAAGAACATCTTGTGATTTGTCATCAATGATGTTCTTCACACTGTCTGCTTCAAGATTTGCCATCTTAAGCTTCAAACTGTTCATCTTTATCTCTCTTCTTAGAACCTGTTTTTCTCTTTACCTTTTTCTCTATGGTGATATTATTGATGTAGTGAGACTGTGAGTGCTCTTTATATTCAGCAGATGTATTTTTTTGCACGGCCCTAAAGTATAACATTAAGAAAAAGGTGATGAAATTACTATTTTGCCCCCCCCCCAATTTGTTAGTATAGTGTTTGAAGAAATTTCATTTAAAGGCAAAATAGTCATTTAATAGATTCTTAACACTATTCGGCCTAAGAATTGTACTCAGTAATTTATTATATAATTTGTACAATTTATTAATAAAGAATAATTCGTACAAGTTGAAAAAGATGGTGGATGGAAGAAAGTTGCATGGCACTTGACTTAAAGACCGGAAGTAAATGGGCATATCATTGAAGGGGGGGCCCAGGGGACGACCCCAAGTCTTCAAACTTTTCTTAACTATGAAGCATTTTGTAGCCATCTAAATACGATTTCGTCACCTTTAAATTTGTATATGTTACAAAAATTGGATATTTTATAACTCAAATTAATACGATATATTATATAATTGTTAAAGCCTTGCACTAGTACTAATATTATAGAAAATATATAAGAACATGAAAAGAATAGAACAAACTTATTGTATTTCTTCTTTCTGGTACAAGTTTAACAAATAAATTTACATACCTTTTATAGGCAAAATTTCACCATATTAATACTATTCAATTATTACCAATTACTATTAATTTTACAAATGATATTTCAACATTTGTACTATTTACTTTTTGACTTTTATAACACTTCCCTTTGAAATATCTTTCACTATTTACTTGGAAGCATATGTTGTCTCGTTAAAAATCTTATAAGGGAAAACCCAAAGTGACAAAACCTCATAAGGAAAAAGCAGCATAACAAGATGCTCCCCTCAATCAAATGGGGTAGGTTTTCAAACTCGAAGGCTTAATTTATCTCGATACTCAACATGCTTCTTAAAAAATGGGCGAGGGAAGTGCCTTTGTGAAAAGATCTGCTACATTATCACATGAACGAATGTACTGGATATCTACCTCCTTGTTTCTTTCAAGTTCTTGTGTAAATGAAAAGAACTTTGGGGGAATATGTTTGGTTCTATCACTTTTGATATAACCTTCTTTCATATGAGTAACACATGCAACATTGTCTTCATACAAAATTGTTGGATTCTTATAAAATGGTAAACCGAATGCTTCTTGAATATGTTATGTCACCGATCTAACTATCTACACTCTTGTTTTTATTGGTGGAAGAGCTATTATTACTTTAAAGATGGTTTGAAAAAGTTGTTACAAGAGTCCGCTTAGACCTTCTGCGATATTGTAGTTGTCACTCATTGTTGAAATCAATGAAATTGATTCCTCTTTATTATGCCCAAGCTGCGACAATTGTGTATCAATTCATTTACCGGGTTGGTTAAATGTGATTACCGAACTTTAGTGTTCACCTTAGTAATTGCTATTACTAGCGCTGGTTCTCATGATAATTTAAGGGTTATGAAATATTGCTAGATCTTTTACTTATTAATCGCTATAATAATAGTAATTGGTCAAATTATTATTATTATACAACTTACTATTATCTCGAGCCTAGAAGGTCACACACGCATGCGATTTTGGAATTATATTTCCATGTATGAAATTGAACCATTTGCTAAATTGAGAGTTGATTGTAATCAACGAATATTCTCAATTGAAATTTTATATTAATATCAAATATAAATTGATGAACCCTAATTAATTAATTAGTCAATTGAATTAATTCGATAGTTAGTTGAGCTTGTTAGTAACTTGTTAGTTACTATTAACAACTTGTTAGTGTTTAATTTTACTTAACGGTTTAATTAAATCAAACGAGTTTCCGCCATTAAATCACTTGGGTTGACTTTAGATTCAAATGTGATGGACCACTATATAAGTGATCGTTATCATTTAGGTTTCAAATGATCATGGAACAAAAGAAAACATCTACATTTTCTCTAATGGTCGGTAAATACTAAGGGAAGAATTGAAAATTTTTCTCTTGATTTTTCATCCAATTCAATCCACGAGCATACGCAGTAAATGTAGGATTCAACCTCTCTTGGTGTGGACCAACTAGAGGCACTTAATTTGAAGTGCTCAACGATGGAATTCAAAGGAGGCTTCGTGAAAGATTCGTAGATAGACTTCCGGCATCTCAGTAAGTACTCTCGTATTCATATAATTCATTATATGGATTTTAGATTAATTTATATCATTTTGAGGATCCGATGTATGAATTTGGTGTTTTATCACAAATGAAATTCATACTAGCTTCTAACAACTATATGTGTAAATAGATACCCAATATGTGATTTAGCATTATGTGGATCCGATAAATAACCTACATCCGCAGATAACCAAGCAAAATCGATTTTGTATTGTTATTAGGATAAACAAACCAAGATGAGACGACTTCAAGATATCGAATATATGTTTTATCCCTTTCCAATGTCTCTTTGTAGGAGATGAACTCGAATCTTGCTAGTAAATTAACCGTAAAAGCTTATATCAGTCTTTTACAATTTGCAAGATACATTAGTGTCTAAATGTTCGGTATGGTACTTCAAGTACAAGATACTCTTTCATTTTCTTCCTTAGGGATAGAAGGATCCTTTTCAATTTATTAAGGTTTTGCCCATCATAGGAGTACTAAAGGGTTTGGTTTTATCCATGTTAAACCTTTCAAATACCCTTCAGATAATTTGATTAGTGCACCAATATATCATTTTTAATGTACCTAATGAAACCAAGACGTAACTTAGTTTTTCCTCAAATCTTTCATTTCAAATTCTTTCTTTAAGTAATTCATTGCTTCTTCGATTTCTTTATTAGTTCCAATGATATTTAAGCCATCAACATAGACTGCAATGATTACAAAATCAGATGTTGTTTTTCTTATAAAAATACAAAGGCAAATAGGATCATTTACATAGCCTTCTTTAAACACTTAATCTATTATACCACATTCGTCCGGATTTCTTTAACCCGTACAATTATATTTACAACTTAATTGCATACATTTCTATGGATTTTAATGTCTCATGCATCTTAATCCTTCCGGTATTTTCATGTATATTTCTACTATCGTTGATCTTACATAAGTATGCAATAACAACATCCATAAGATGCATAATGTAGATTATTAGATAATCGGCTGCACTTCAATTAACAACGAAAAGTAATGGCATCCATAACAGAGAATAAGTTACCCTATATCAATTCCGGTCTTTAAGAAAAAATCCTCGTGGCAACAAGACGAGCCTCAGATCTTACAATCTCGCTTTTTCCCGCTTCCTTTCTTCTCTACAAAAATCCACTTGTAGCCAATAGGTTTCACACCTTTAGGTATACTCACAATGGGTCCAAATACTTTTCGATTCTTAAGAGAATTCAACTCAGTATCTATTGCATCTTTCCAATTTTTCCAATCATGTCTATTTTGACATTCATTCACGGATCTGGGTTCAAGATCATCACTTTCATTCATAATTTCACATGCAATAGAGAATGAAAATATCTCATCAATATCCATACCTTTTCGCTCCTAATAAATTTCAGATTAACATAATTGTTGGGGAAATTTTGAGATCATTCTTATTTTCGCCTCATTGTCAATGATTTCGCTTTTCATCATCTTGTGATTCTTCAAGA
Source organism: Lithospermum erythrorhizon (assembly GCA_019722365.1). Taxonomy (NCBI): domain Eukaryota; kingdom Viridiplantae; phylum Streptophyta; class Magnoliopsida; order Boraginales; family Boraginaceae; genus Lithospermum; species Lithospermum erythrorhizon. Next base: position 13,726 of record JADFUC010002077.1, on the reverse strand, counting down.
TCACGCTTTTTTCCGTCATGGACCTACGCTATTTAGTGTCTTATGAAGACTACCTTCATTCTTATCAATATATTTTCTGGCCCCTTTCTTTTGGGGATTTTTTCTTTGAAGTCACAGTCGGACACGCTTTTAAGCGTGCCTTAGATGTGTACTTACAATATCATTTTTCTTCTCGAATATCAACTGGCAGGGTATTAACAGCTAAGCATGTGACTTTGTCACTCGTTTCATATCAATAAATGAATCTGGCAATTGCTAAACCTTGTAAGTGCACAATTTTATTTATATTTTCTTCCTATGATTTATTATATGGGTCTAGATGCAATAAAGATGGTATATACCATGTTATCTCTTTTTCAAATTATTTATTTTCTTCCCCTAATATTGGAAAATTTGTCTCGTCAAAATGACAATCAACTGAAAAACATCACCTGTTAAAGGCTCAAGATATCTAATAATGATTTGAGACTCATACCCTTACATATATATATTCCCAACCTCCCTTGAGGTCCCATTTTGTTCTTTGTGGTGGAGCTTTACTGGGACATATAACGTGACAACAACAAAAAATATAGATGAAAATATTTGGTTCTTTACCAATTGCAAGTTGATAAGGGGTATGTTTATGATTAGCACTTGGCCTTAGGCGAATTAATGATGCAACATGTAAAATTGCATGACCCCAAACAGTGACTGGTAACTTTGTTCTCATTATCAATGGTCTAGCAATGTATTGAAGACGTTTAATTAATGACTCCGCTAAACCATTTTGTGTATGCACATGAGGAACAGGATGTTCAACAGTAATTTCAATTGACATGCAATAATTATTAAATGATTCAGATGTAAATTCACCAGCATTGTCAAGTCTAACTTTCTTTATAGTATAATCAGGGAATTGAGCTCTCAATTTAATTATTTGTGCAAGAAGTAGAATTCCATATCACGACTTGACAATAAACAAATATATGACCATCAACTAGATACATCAATTAATACTATAAAATAATTCGAATGGTCCTTGGATGGGTGGATGGATAGGTTCATATATCACCTTAAATTTTTCAAGAAATGCGTGTGGATTCCGTCCGAGTCTTACTTGGTGAATACCTTATTATTAGTTTACCAAATGAACATGCTTCACATGGTCTATCTTCTTTTGTAAGCTTTAAGCCTTCAATGGATGACCATGTGTACTTTCAATTATTTTACGCATCATTGTTGAACCAGGGTGACCTAGGCGCTCATGCCATAAAATCACAGTTTTGGGGTCTTCTTTTACTACCAAATTACATTCAATTTTATGTATATATGTATAATGTAATCCAGAAGGTAATTTCGGCAGTTTTTCTAAGGTTTTCTTCTTTCCCAAAATATTAGTAGTGATATTAATGTATTTCATATTACCTTCAGTTGCAGTTTCAGTATCGTATCCTTGACGATATATGTCATTAAAACTCAATAAGTTTCTCTTTGACATGGGAGAATATAAAGCATCATTAATGACAAATTTTGTCCCATTTGGCAATATGAACATGGCATTACCTGTTCCTTCAATTAAATCCGCAGGACCTGAAATTGTGTGTATTACTCATTTTGTAGGATTTATGTCAGTAAAATATTTCTTACTCTTGAGGATCGTGTGTGTAGTTGCACTGCCTAGAATGCAAATGTCTCTGACATGTTCCATGTCTAACCTTCTTAAAATGAAGAAAAATAAGATTAAAGAGAAAGTAAATCAACACAACATACTTAACATTACTAGTTTATATAAATAAGGCAAACACACCACAAATCGCATAAACACACACATCATGCGTATTGTAAACATAAAATTAGTACAAGCACACCACACATTATTCAAATACATGGTCTTAAGTAGTTTCTTAATCGATATTCATTTTATTCGGTTCCACAACGATATCAGCTGCCTCAAGGTAGGTGGTATTACCTTTGGGATCAATTTCATTGAAATTCACTTATTTTCCCTTTTCCTCTGGGCTGCATGTCTAAAACCTCTTACATAGATATTCCGTAAGTCCTCGCATGTTTTAATCTCAATGGCCTTCTTTCCGTGATTCAGGCAAAAATTATCACGGTTTCTTGAGGAACCTTCTTGGATATATCTACCAGTTTCTTGTCGATTGTTAGTGTTCGAAAATTACGCAACTAATTCATAATAAACATGAACAAATGAAACCAAGATCGAATAAATGTATAATGACGAATTACAAAAATAAGAGTACTTACAATACGCAGCAAATATTAGCAACTTTCTTCCTCACGAATCCTCCGTAGAATCCCTCATCACCTCAAGTGAAATGCCTCCAAAGCTAGTCCACACCAAGAGTCAAGCCAATCTCGCGATTAGGATTTGCTGTAATCTACGAGCCGCTTGGACAAGAATTTGAGTCAAAACTTGACCCAAAACCTAAAGGGGAGAGGGGAGGGTATGGCCTTAGAGGAGGAGGGAAGATGAAAATGAAAAACTTAGGTTTTTCATTTCATCTTTTCCCTTATATAGTCCCTTTTAGTTTCGGCCGAATAGCTTGACTCGTTTGATAAATAGCTAACTCGTTAAGCTGTTAACTAACTTATTACTAAACGAGTAAGTAACTTAACAAGTTACTAATAAGCTTCCTCAAACCGCCAATTGTTAGCAAGTTAATTTATTCCGGGTTTTTTCCAATTTCTATTTTACATTATTAATGTAAAAACTCGATTGGGTATCTCAAGATCTTAATCAACTCTCAATTTAATAATCTCGATTTAATTCCATACATGAAATATGACTCAACGTCATTAGCCGTATAATAATATAATTGACCATTATGATTATTATATCGATTATGCATGGGATCTAACAATCTGCATAACCCCTGATATTATCGTGAGTTCCATTTTAGTAATTTACAATTACTATTTGTTGAACACTTAGTTTGAGTAATCTCATTTAACTAAAACTAGTAAATGAATTATGATAACAATTGTCGCAACGGGCATAATTATAGAAATTAAAATACTGATTTCTAATAGCTATTACTCGTCATTTCCTCGAGGCCTTAAATTACTCATATAACCTCATCCACTTAATTCTCGACCACGGTAGTGGTTACACTATACTTCGCCGACCTCACGCCCATTAAATCAACTATGACCACCACGCCCCTCCGTAACGACTCATAACCACTACACACCTTTTATTGAATGTCAGGGTATTTATTTCAGGATATGTCATCGTCCCTGTGGGACACAACTGGTGTTTTTTATGAGAACATCATTATTTTGCTCTGCCACTAGAAGAGCTGCAACCAAATCAGAGTACTCAGTAAATCCCCTCAGCCTATATTGTTGTTGTAACAACACTTCAGATGCATGGAAAGTTGAAAATATTTTTTCCAACTTTTCTTCTTCGGTTATAGTTATGCCACAAAATTCTAATTGCGCTATAATTTGGTGCATGATTGAGTTATAGGCAACAACACTTTTATAATCTTGGAACCTTAATTTGTTCCACTGATCCATCAATGAGGGCAGTAAGACTTTCCTCTGATGTCCAAATCTTGCCTTAATCTTGTCCCACAATATCTTGGGATCTTTTGCATTCGAGTACTCTATTTGTAATCCATCATCAATGTGGTGCTTGATTATCCTATTTACTCTCGACCTTTTCATTGACAACTCTTCCGGGTCAACTGTCGAGGTCCCCAGACATCACCCTTGTTGATTTTGTCGAGTCCCTCACATGCAAGGTACTCTATTAAGTTGTTGTTCCAAGTTATGTAATTGTCCTCATTGTATTATTTTGAATTGATGCTTAACGTTAGCCATGATTATATCTAAAACACAAACAAACATGATCAACATCCAATATATAAGCTATGACAAAAAATGTCATTTTATTCAATATTACACTCACCCATTCAATACACAAATTGAAATCTTATTCAATTACAAATACCATATTTACTCTTCATGAAAATCTCTATCGAAACAAAAATAAACAATCTAAGCTAAGATTAGAAATGGTAAAATGTCAACTACCATAAATACTACATTTTCCTTACCTATCTCTTCTACATTTATAAAACCAACAAGAAAAAGAAAGAGAGCAATTATAGTGATAAATACTAGAAAACATCCTGCCAACTTGAAACTGTTTATAAAATTCTTTGAGAAGGATGTTTAGAAATGTGAAGAGAATGAAGTATTCATTGAGTGGAATTTTGAGAAGTGTCTGTTATTGTTACCGCTTACCGCTTGAGGATAATGTAATATTGATTTTACTATTCATTACCATTAGAAAAAATTGGGAATATTTTTAAGTGTGTTAAATATGACCCGTTAGAATGCACATAATGCATGATCATACGATAAATGAACACATATGATAATATAATACATATGATTATAAATAAATAATTCATGCCAATAACAAATAAAAGAAGATAACACAATAGTGAGATAATAATATAAGTGGGGTGTTTTTCACAATGTAAGATATAAAAGTTAAACTCTCCACATGAGTATGGAAATTTATCAATAATATACGCAATATAAAATGAAGATTTTAATTTTATTTATGTCCATGATGTTATAATGTAAATGGGGATGAATTTTATTTATGTCCAAGATAGTGTGAATGAGGATGAATTTTATTTATGTCCATGATTCGGGTGAATTTTATTTATGTCCATGATATTATATGTAAATGGGGATTTTAAACCTCCACAAAGTATAACGGTTAGTATCACTACTCGAAATTATCTTTCGTGATAGATGGGGATTTGAACCTCCACATAATTAGTAAGTAAATAAACACGATATGGAGATTTAACTCTCCACACGAAATAATAATATCCACACTTATTATAGAGCACTTGACAAGTTGCCGCCACTCATTGCGTTGGGGTAATAATAGCCACTCTAGTTATAGGCCACTTGACGGATTGCTAGTTTTCTATAATAGGGATAAATAATAATATCCGCTCTAATTATAGAATATTTGACATATTGTCAGTTATCTATAATAGGGGAACATATAACAAAATAAATATCAAAGTGATAAGAATAGAATATATACCTAGTAGTGAATACTCCGATAGACGACTTGCCGAGCAACGGTTATAAAAACCGGATATTTTATAACTCAAACTAATACGATATATTATAGAATTGTTAAATCCGTGCATTAGTGGTAGTATTATAGAAAATACATAAGAACATAAAAAGAATAGAATAAACTTATTGTATTTCTTCTTTTTGGTACAAGTTTAACAAATGAATTTACGTAGTTTTTATAGACAAAGTTTCACCATATTAATACTACTACCAATTTCTATTAATTTTACAAATGATATTTCAAATATTTGTACTATTTACTTTTTGACTTTTATAACAATATATACATGCACTGTTGCACTTTTCGTAATTGCAATGTTCTATACCAATATTCGAGTCCCCTTGTGTACTAAATTTTGTGATTAATGAGATCAATTTACATTAGTGAAAAGCGAGAATCCAACAAGAGTTAGATTGTTCATAAGAATAAGCAAGGTATACTAAGTAGTCGAAATTGAATAAAACATGTAAAATAAAAAACATACATTGCTTTGGTTCAAAATATAATGAATGTTGTTTCAGGGTCATTGAGGGCATTAAGCATATTCCCTTTGACCATGTACCTACATTTTCCCTCTTAACGAACTATATTTGTTGACCCCATAAATTCACAGTAAGAAAAGTACTCTGTATTCACTCATAAATAACTAAGTGGAATCTTTCAGTAGAGTTTCCTAAATTTGGTTGATACATTGAATCAAGATTAAGATCAAACTCCATTTCTTCTGGCTTGAACTTCTCCCTTGATAAGCAGTAATTGAGAATTAAAGCATACATATGTCCTTAGTGAGAATATGTTTGTTGTAGTTCAAAAGTAACAACATATTAGCATTTTTTATCAACAAATTAAAGTAATGGTCCCTCTGTCCTAAAAAATAATTGTCCTAAATTACATCTGAGGAACCGGTTTTGATATCACTACTAGAAAACAGGGCAAAAGAGACGCCCGATCCCGTCTCCAAACCGTCTCTATTTGTCAATTGGAGACGGGATGGAGTCGGGAACCATCCGACGCCTTTTATGCGTCTCTAAATCACTACCCGTCTCCATCCCGACTCAAACCATTCGCATAATTTCGGCTTCAATCCGACTAACTGCCTAAAAAAGAACCGACTCGAACCCGTCTCAAAAGAACCCGACTCCAACCCGTCTCCACATAACCCGACTCCAACCGACTCCAACCAACCCGACTCTAACCCGTCTCCACATATCCCGACTGAAACCCGACTCCATAACCGACTCCATATACCCCGACTCCAAACCGACTCCATATAACCCGACTCCAAACCCGACTCCACATAGAACCGACTCAAACCCGTCTCCATTCCCTATAAATACAATCCGACTCCAATCCGACTCCACCATTCGAAGACCGATGCAAAAAATTCAAAGTCCCGTCTCCAACCCGTCTCCATCCCGACGCCCCTTCTGCATTTTTTTTTAAAGCAGCCCGGCTGGTTGAATAATAAAGTAGCAATGTGGCCGCAACACCACAAAACCCATCCAAATAATAAAATAAATATCAAAAAAGATTCAATTCATCTAACTCATACAAACAAATATAAAAACATCAAAGATTAAAATGCTAAAATATAACAATTCATAGAACAAATACATATTAAACATCATATTCATATATAAACATCAAACATTAATTCATAAACTTCAAACGTGATTAAACATTTATCTATATAAACATCAAACATTAATTTATATAAAACATCAAACATTCAACCTAAAATTAAAATAAAAACCAAATTACCTATTTGAAACTTGAATATAGTATTTCCCTACAACAAAAGTAACAAATATAAATTAAAAATATATTCACAAATATAAATTACATACAAAATAAAAAAAAAGTGAATAAAGTATTAATAATTACCTCTTTAAAGTCACTCTACAAAATAAAAAATCAAATTCTAATGTTAGTAGACAATAAAATTATGAAAATAAAATTAATAACATAAAATAAAGTATGATATTATGTTGTGGGTTTAGAAAAAAAATTGTTGGAATGATGATAATGTGAGATATATATATGTGGAAATGAGCTCCTAACTCGTCTCCATCCCGTCTCCATCCCGACTCCATTTGAAAGTAGCTTTTTTGAATTTCCCTCAATTTTGTAGGAGAGCGGGAAATATGAAGTTGAAAACCGTCTCCATCCCGTCTCCATTTTGGACACCCCGTCTCCATCCCGTCTCCATTCTGGAAAAAGATTGGCAGAATTTATTTCAAGCCTGCCTCCATTCCGCTTCCTTTCCGACTCTATAGCCGATCCGTTAAAAAAGATAACGCTTTTGGTAAACCAAACGCCATAAACACAATATGAAATAAGCAATAAATACATATCATAGTTTTTTAATACAATATCAAGAAGCAATAATACAAAATACACTACTACACTCATTGTGCATTTCAATATGAAGTTTAATACAAAGTTGCAAATTACTATATGAAAAACTTGTAACTTAAAATATTTGATTATTAATTGTCTTCCGAGGAGTTGTCTTCCTCATCATCGTCATGAACGCTTTCAGGATAGTCTGACTCGTAATCTGAACCATCTCCATGATCGGATACCACATCGTTCTCCTCTTCAACAATAACAAAAATGCCTGGTTCAACAACGGCAACATCATTGATTAAATCAATAGGAACAGGAGGAGGTTGTTGTTCTTCTTGGAAGATATCTTCAAGATTCAACAACGGCAACGCCATTGTGCCCGGATGCTAGGATAAACGGGTCATCTTTAGAACCTCTGCTTTTGTGTTTGATTTGAACCATTCCATTCTTCGGATCCACTTGCTAGTGTCAAACCATAAACATTTGAAGAGGACGACAGTGTCGTAACTCAAGCCGTACGACAACTCCCAAATCTCCTCTAAGACACCATAGTAGTCAACATGATCATCATCTTAATTGCATGAACCCCACCGCTATTGTAAGTGCTCTTATTACCATTGCCTTGCCTCATATCAAAATAGTCCCGTTGATGTAGTACCCTTTATACCTTTTGGATTTCTCTCGTGTGACCTAATGAAAGAATTCTCGTGTCCGCGGTGTGTCCATATTATTCCGCATACTTTGAAACCATTCGACTAAATTATTGGTAATGTCACAATTTCTTATACGCCTGTCGCACCGGATTCAACTCATCAAGACAAATCATGGTAGATTCTAAAACAAAAACGTTAATGCTTAGTTAACTATTATATCACATAAGAATTGATTAATTGAAATGCTAAATATACACTTACTGAAGAGTTTCATGTACTTCAGGCGTATTGTATAGAATATACACACGAAAGCAAAGGTTAGAGTAGTTCTTCCATCCAATATCTATGCTTCACTACAAACGCAAGCACGCCCGGTGTAACGAAACAATGGCAAACGAAAGGTCATCCATCCGTCAGTACACGCGCCTTGGTCGATGGTTGGTTTCAATCCCTTCCTCAAGTACATTGAACACAAGTTTGAAAACCTTTGACCAAATATGCCTCGTGATATTGACCTTCAACACGGCCTTTTGCCTTACCAATTTCTTCAATGCCCCTAAATATCTACAAACATTTGTAAGGTTAGTTAGATTTATAAATATGAAATAGTATGAAAGTATAATAAAGTGAAAAACTCAATAATTCAAAAGGGTACATCCATCTATACTCCGCATTGACCTCCATTTAAAGCTTCATGGCAAATGTATCGGTAGGTGTTCCATTACATCAAAAAACGAAGGTGGGAATATCTTCCATCTTACAAATTATCTCAACAATATTACGCCCAAGGTACTCCACACGTTCCACATTTAGAGTTGTCACGATATATCGCTGAAGAATAACAATTCACTGCGGATTGTTTTCCCATATGGATCAAGCGTGACGACGGAAAGCACAGAAGTAACCTGGACAATAATATGAACATCATGACTTTTTAGTCCGCTAAAGTTCACATTTCTTGCACATCTTGCAATGTTTGAAGCTGCATCTATCGGGTAATTGTAGACGGACAACCATTTCCTCGGAATATTTCGTTGCACTCCTGTGGTTCAGTATAAGTCGCTTTGGTTTATGTTTCCTCCCACGTATTTCCCGCATATGCAAATGTACATAACACAACAAATACTTCAATAATAAAATACATAACACACCAAATGCATACAAATGGCGCTCCAACTCGCAAAACAGACACCAAACATAACCAAAACCCGACGCAACATCTAAACATAACCAATAAACAAACAAACACAACAAATAATTCAATAATAAAATACATAACACAATACTAAAGTACATAACACAATAATTCAATAATAAAGTACATAACACAAATAATTCAAATGTACATAACACAATAAACACAAAGTACATAAAGACAAGTGTATCAGAATACAATGTATCAATCTAATCCACCCATATCATCTTGGGCCGGCTCATCTTGAGGCTGGGGATGTGGGGAAATCGGTGTGAGGGGGCATGTCTGGGTCTCGAACTGATGCTCCTGTGGGCGAGGCGTGAACTGAGGTGGAGTGTGCATCCCCTCCATATGGGCCAACAATCCAGTCGCCGTCGAGCTAAATACTACGCTGTAGGATCGACCGGGCGCTAATGTCGTACTGGTCCGCTCGGGAAGTGGTTGCCCCCGCTACTAACTGCACATAGGCGCCCACTCTAGCCAAATCAGCCTCCACATTTTCTGGCACTTTGAGCTTCAACCTCCTGTCCACCTTACATTTTCCAACCTCGGCAAGGGCCTCTGCTTTCTCCTCTTCCCGCCTCTTCTTCGCTCGCCCGGCATAAACCACCGAGTCTTCAAACCCAACACCACTGTGCGGAGGTGGTGGTGCTATAGCTGGATCATCTACCAAAGAAACTCGTGAGTAACGGGAGCTCACCAAAGACCGAGCACTCGCCTCGCTAATCTACCTCGACGGGCGCCCACGGAGGAGGTCCACAAGTCCTTCACCAAAGGGAACCGCACGGATCTTTATCCTCCCCCGTAGCCTCGTGTGGAAGCTCGCTTGTACTGCTCCCCGCATTTTGAACACATTCGGCCAAGGGCTCATATTTAAAAAATACACAATAAACGCATAAACTTATTTATAAACTAAAGAATTCAAACAACAAACAAACTATAAATAAACTAAATATTCAAACAAACAAAATAAACTATTCAAACTATAAATAAAACTAAACAACTGCTTACTAAACTATAACAAACGATATTTAACTAACTAACTATTCAACTAACTATTCACAACCAACAATTCACAACTATTCACAACTAACAATTCACAACCAACAATTGGACAAACCAACACCACAACTATTCACAACAAGTATCCGTAATCCATAAACAAAAATTATTCGAATAACTATTCACAAATAAGTATTATAAACAACAACTATTCACAACAACAACTATTATGTAATCCATAAACAACAACTATTCACAACATTCACAATAACTATTTGCAACTATTCACAACTAATCCATGTAAACAAAAAACATATAAAATAAACAAACTAATATACTTACAAAATGCCATGTCCCACTTCGGGTCGTGAACTTCGCCTGCCTCCTCGTGAGGGTATCCTTCTCCTTCTTGTTCACATTGCCAGATACCCAAAGGGTGAACCCTACTCTTCTTCTCCTGAAACACAAATAAAGAAAACTTTAATTAGATATTCAACACAAATATTTGAATTAAATAAAACAACAATAAAAAACAAGTATTTCTTTCTTACCTCCTCAACCAACCGGTCGACTAGTGACTTGCTCCCGAACGGATGTTGCGCCATCTGGCCACTGCCGCCCGAAGGCTGTGCCGATTTTGACTTCGCCTGCTCCTCGCGATCCGACAGCTGGGCCACACGCCCAATGCCTGAGATATCGCTCCCAATCGGACGCGCTGGAGGTACACCAGCCGCTTCGCCGCCGTGATAATCAACTCCGCTCGCCATCCGGTACCTCGAGAGTCTTTCCTTCATGGACGCCAAGAAGTTTCTCCATCTTCTTTTAGCAGCCTCGCCGATTACTTCCGCTTGAGCCTCGCTTCATACGCCCCATTGTTTATCGATATCTCTCTCCAAAACAAATAAAAAACAAAATCTAATTAGACAACTATTTACTAAAAATATTTTAAACAACTTCTAATTTTTTGCAAAATACTTACTTGGAACGTATTTCCGTATGTCGCCCCTAATCTCTCGATCGACGGTACGAGGGCTGAACTTGATCGACCCCATCATCTGCTCGAAGAACCTTCTTCACATCGAAAGCCACGATAGCCTAAAGTAAAAAGTAAAACGTAAAAAGTTAGAAAACATAAATAAAAAATATAACTATTTCAATAAATTTAGACAATATTAAGAGACTTACGAATTGTAGCGGATCTCTAACTCCAACTTCTGCCCATGGGGGACCATCTCGAGTGGACGGTCATCTCCTCGCATGCCAGCGCCCACCGCGTTTTCTGGTCGTCTAGTCCCATCCGCCGCCATCATCATCCCCATCAACGTCCTGAGACATGGCAGGGCTCGTGCGCCGTCCCCGTGAGTCTCTGGAAACGGTAGGAAGAGACCTAGTAGGCTGACTCGAACCCGACGTCGTCGGTCTCGAGGATGAACCGCTGCCGGCCCCCGTGTAAACTGATGTCGTGACTGGGAGTCACTCGCCTCTATACGAAGGGACGGGGGAGTCATCCGGCTCGGCTATACGAATACCGGAAGTCCTCGGCCTTTTTGGAGGTCGGCCCGTCTCTCATCATCATTCTCTCTACTACCTTCTTCCTTCTTATTATTACCACCACGTACCATCTGCACAATCAAATTAGAAACATTAGAAATATTTTATCAATAAAACGACAACAATTCAACTATTCAAACCATTCAAACGACAACTAATCAACTATTCAACTATTCAACTATCAACATAATATAAACTATTCAAACTACAACTATATTCAACTATTCAACAGGCGTATAAACTATTCAAATGACAACTAATCAACTATCTCGTAATTATAGTTAACTAATCAACTATTCAACCATATTAAACTATATTCAACTATTCTCGACCATAATTCGACTTTTATTCCAACTATTCCACTATAATTAAACTATATTCAACTATATTCAACAATATTCAACATAATATAAACTATTCAAACGACAACTAATCATTCAACTATATTAACTACTCCAATATAACTACTCGAATATAATACTACAATTACTAATTTATCAATTATTCAACTATTCAAATATTGGGGAATAAACTACTAGAATAATAACTTTTAAAGCAATAACAAATTCGAACATAATCAAATAAAATTCGAACATAATCAAATAATCAAATAATAACGAAAAATTAAACATAATCAAATATTATAAATAATAAAACTAAAATTAAACATAATCAAATTACCTTAATCAATTTTAGTATTTTGTGAATTCGAGACTCCGATAGAGACGGGTCAACTTTTATTTATAATTATTTACCAAATCTGGTAATTTTAAGTGAGTCGGGCATTTGAGACGGTATGAGTCGGACCTATTTTTATTTTATTTCTATATTTTACTTTTTCACTTCCCCGACAAGCACCTCAAGGCTCCAAACCGACTCCATATAAAGCCCAGTTTGAGTTTTCGGGCCAAGTGAAGACCCGACTCCAGCCCGACTCCAAATTTGGAGTCGGGATTTTGCCCCGTCTCTTTTGCCGGTTATTCTAGTAGTGGATAAACGAGTATAGTCACCTGTTGCTGCTTTCTCCTTCTCGGCCTCTTTCATCTGATACCAGAATAATTACTTTGTATAATCAGAAACTAATAGCTGAAATAATAGATTGGCAACTTAGCATCATCTATGAGTATCCAAATTAAATTCAGATTAATTAACGTTTACACTTACTTGCTTCGTTATGTTGTTGTTTTGTTCTCGTATTGCCTTTTGCTGCATAGGTATACCTTTTCAAACGGAAAATGGAGAATTTTTTAGTTAAATTCGGATGTAGTATACTCCGTATATCGTTATTATTATAAGATCATAAAAGAAAACAAGGGCATAACCTTTGTCTTGAAGAACAGAAATTGACTGGTAAATGAGTTGGTTCTGTGTACATATCAGAATATGATATTAAATATAAAAGAAAATACAATAAAAATAACAATAATAATACCAACTAATGAATTACATATGGTTTAATAATGTACTTTGTTCGATCGGACATGTTTAAGGGAAGTATCAAGTTGTTGCTCCAAATTCTGTAGTTCTTTCAAGCTTAATGAGTCGACATCCTCTCCTTCATAGTGCCTGATGAAGCCATCAAAATTCAAATTATATATGGTCTCAGCTCGTACTATTGATTGATAATAAAGATTTACATACCTTAAATTCCTATGCAAAAGGTCAATCTTTGCTTTCAATTTGGTGCATTCCATGGTTAAGTTTCCCTAAACATGGTAATTCAAATGGAAAATAAAGCTTATAGCTTGAATTTGTCCAACTTCAAACTTGTACAAATGTTTGAAGTCATTATTTCAATTAGTATAAGGGATCATCTAACCTATTAGCAATACAAATCTGAACGAAGTACAACAT